>MRSW03000208.1:0-34907 GCA_001923025.3 Taenia multiceps | reverse complement strand
AGGTGACAACAATGCACCACATGTCAGAGTGTCACTCACTTGTCTACCTGTCAAGCTGTCACCTGTCAAGCTGACAGGTTGTCAAGCCTTGTCACGCCTCACTGACTGACTTGACAGGTGAAACAATGCCACATGTCAGAGTGTCACTCACTTGTCTACCTGTCAAGCTGTCACCTGTCAAGCTGACAGGTTGTCAAGCCTTGTCAGCCTCACTGATGACTTGACAGGTGACAACAATGCACCACATGTCAGAGTGTCACTCACTTGTCTACTGTCAAGCTGTCACCTGTCAGTGACAGGTTGTCAAGCCTTGTCACGCCTCACTGACTGACTTGACAGGTGACAACAATGCACCACATGTCAGAGTGTCACTCACTTGTCTACCTGTCAAGCTGTCACCTGTCAAGCTGACAGGTTGTCAAGCCTTGTCACGCCTCACTGACTGACTTGACAGGTGACAACAATGCACACATGTCAGAGTGTCACTCATTCTACTGTCAAGCTGTCACCTGTCAAGCTGACAGGTTGTCAAGCCTTGTCACGCCTCACTGACTGACTTGACAGGTGACAACAATGCACCACATGTCAGAGTGTCACTCACTTGTCTACCTGTCAAGCTGTCACCTGTCAAGCTGACAGGTTGTCAAGCCTTGTCACGCCTCACTGACTGACTTGACAGGTGACAACAATGCACCACATGTCAGAGTGTCACTCACTTGTCTACCTGTCAAGCTGTCACCTGTCAAGCTGACAGGTTGTCAAGCCTTGTCACGCCCACTGACTGACTTGACAGGTGACAACAATGCACCACATGTCAGAGTGTCACTCACTTGTCTACCTGTCAAGCTGTCACCTGTCAAGCTGACAGGTTGTCAAGCCTGTCACGCACTCACTGACTGACTTGACAGGTGACAACAATGCACCACATGTCAGAGTGTCACTCACTTGTCTACCTGTCAAGCTGTCACCTGTCAAGCTGACAGGTTGTCAAGCCTTGTCACGCACTGACTGACTTGACAGGTGACAACAATGCACCACATGTCAGAGTGTCACTCACTTGTCTACCTGTCAAGCTGTCACCTGTCAAGCTGACAGGTTGTCAAGCCTTGTCACGCCTCACTGACTGACTTGACAGGTGAACAATGCCACACATGTCAGAGTGTCACTCACTTGTCTACCTGTCAAGCTGTCACCTGTCAAGCTGACAGGTTGTCAAGCCTTGTCACGCCTCACTGACTGACTTGACAGGTGACACAATGCACCACATGTCAGAGTGCACTCACTTGTCTACCTGTCAAGCTGTCACCTGTCAAGCTGACAGGTTGTCAAGCCTTGTCACGCCTCACTGACTGACTTGACAGGTGACAACAATGCACCACATGTCAGAGTGTCACTCACTTGTCTACCTGTCAAGCTGTCACCTGTCAAGCTGACAGGTTGTCAAGCCTTGTCACGCCTCACTGACTGACTTGACAGGTGACAACAATGCACCACATGTCAGAGTGTCACTCACTTGTCTACCTGTCAAGCTGTCACCTGTCAAGCTGACAGGTTGTCAAGCCTTGTCACGCCTCACTGACTGACTTGACAGGTGACAACAATGCACCACATGTCAGAGTGTCACTCACTTGTCTACCTGTCAAGCTGTCACCTGTCAAGCTGACAGGTTGTCAAGCCTTGTCACGCCTCACTGACTGACTTGACAGGTGACAACAATGCACCACATGTCAGAGTGTCACTCACTTGTCTACCTGTCAAGCTGTCCTGTCAAGCTGACAGGTTGTCAAGCCTTGTCACGCCTCACTGACTGACTTGACAGGTGACAACAATGCACCACATGTCAGAGTGTCACTCACTTGTCTACCTGTCAAGCTGTCACCTGTCAAGCTGACAGGTTGTGTCAAGCCTTTCACGCCGCACTGACTGACTTGACAGGTGACAACAATGCACCACATGTCAGAGTGTCACTCACTTGTCTACCTGTCAAGCTGTCACCTGTCAAGCTGACAGGTTGTCAAGCCTTGTCACGCCTCACTGACTGACTTGACAGGTGACAACAATGCACCACATGTCAGAGTGTCACTCACTTGTCTACCTGTCAAGCTGTCACCTGTCAAGCTGACAGGTTGTCAAGCCTTGTCACGCCTCACTGACTGACTTGACAGGTGACAACAATGCACCACATGTCAGAGTGTCACTCACTTGTCTACCTGTCAAGCTGTCACCTGTCAAGCTGACAGGTTGTCAAGCCTTGTCACGCCTCACTGACTGACTTGACAGGTGACAACAATGCACCACATGTCAGAGTGTCACTCACTTGTCTACCTGTCAAGCTGTCACCTGTCAAGCTGACAGGTTGTCAAGCCTTGTCACGCCTCACTGACTGACTTGACAGGTGACAACAATGCACCACATGTCAGAGTGTCACTCACTTGTCTACCTGTCAAGCTGTCACCTGTCAAGCTGACAGGTTGTCAAGCCTTGTCACGCCTCACTGACTGACTTGACAGGTGACAACAATGCACCACATGTCAGAGTGTCACTCACTTGTCTACCTGTCAAGCTGTCACCTGTCAAGCTGACAGGTTGTCAAGCCTTGTCACGCCTCACTGACTGACTTGACAGGTGACAACAATGCACCACATGTCAGAGTGTCACTCACTTGTCTACCTGTCAAGCTGTCACCTGTCAAGCTGACAGGTTGTCAAGCCTTGTCACGCCTCACTGACTGACTTGACAGGTGACAACAATGCACCACATGTCAGAGTGTCACTCACTTGTCTACCTGTCAAGCTGTCACCTGTCAAGCTGACAGGTTGTCAAGCCTTGTCACGCCTCACTGACTGACTTGACAGGTGAAACAATGCACACATGTCAGAGTGTCACTCACTTGTCTACCTGTCAAGCTGTCACCTGTCAAGCTGACAGGTTGTCAAGCCTTGTCACGCCTCACTGACTGACTTGACAGGTGAACAATGCACCACATGTCAGAGTGTCACTCACTTGTCTACCTGTCAAGCTGTCACCTGTCAAGCTGACAGGTTGTCAAGCCTTGTCACGCCTCACTGACTGACTTGACAGGTGACAACAATGCACCACATGTCAGAGTGTCACTCACTTGTCTACCTGTCAAGCTGTCACCTGTCAAGCTGACAGGTTGTCAAGCCTTGTCACCCTCACTGACTGACTTGACAGGTGACAACAATGCACCACATGTCAGAGTGTCACTCACTTGTCTACCTGTCAAGCTGTCACCTGTCAAGCTGACAGGTTGTCAAGCCTTGTCACGCCTCACTGACTGACTTGACAGGTGACAACACATGCACCACATGTCAGAGTGTCACTCACTTGTCTACCTGTCAAGCTGTCACCTGTCAAGCTGACAGGTTGTCAAGCCTTGTCACGCCTCACGACTGACTGACTTGACAGGTGACAACAATGCACCACATGTCAGAGTGTCACTCACTTGTCTACCTGTCAAGCTGTCACCTGTCAAGCTGACAGGTTGTCAAGCCTTGTCACGCCCCACTGACTGACTTGACAGGTGACAACAATGCAATGCACACGTCAGAGCTGACTCACTCGTGTTACTCTGTCAAGCTGTCACCTGTCAAGCTGACAGGTTGTCAAGCCTTGTCAGCCTCACTGACTGACTTGACAGGTGACAACAATGCACCACATGTCAGAGTGTCACTCACTTGTCTACCTGTCAAGCTGTCACCTGTCAAGCTGACAGGTTGTCAAGCCTTGTCACGCCTCACTGACTGACTTGACAGGTGACAACAATGCACCACATGTCAGAGTGTCACTCACTTGTCTACCTGTCAAGCTGTCACCTGTCAAGCTGACAGGTTGTCAAGCCTTGTCACGCCTCACTGACTGACTTGACAGGTGACAACAATGCACCACATGTCAGAGTGTCACTCACTTGTCTACCTGTCAAGCTGTCACCTGTCAAGCTGACAGGTTGTCAAGCCTTGTCACGCCTCACTGACTGACTTGACAGGTGACAACAATGCACCACATGTCAGAGTGTCACTCACTTGTCTACCTGTCAAGCTGTCACCTGTCAAGCTGACAGGTTGTCAAGCCTTGTCACGCCTCACTGACTGACTTGACAGGTGACAACAATGCACCACATGTCAGAGTGTCACTCACTTGTCTACCTGTCAAGCTGTCACCTGTCAAGCTGACAGGTTGTCAAGCCTTGTCACGCCTCACTGACTGACTTGACAGGTGACAACAATGCACCACATGTCAGAGTGTCACTCACTTGTCTACCTGTCAAGCTGTCACCTGTCAAGCTGACAGGTTGTCAAGCCTTGTCACGCCTCACTGACTGACTTGACAGGTGACAACAATGCACCACATGTCAGAGTGTCACTCACTTGTCTACCTGTCAAGCTGTCACCTGTCAAGCTGACAGGTTGTCAAGCCTTGTCACGCTCACTGACTGACTTGACAGGTGACAACAATGCACCACATGTCAGAGTGTCACTCACTTGTCTACCTGTCAAGCTGTCACCTGTCAAGCTGACAGGTTGTCAAGCCTTGTCACGCCTCACTGACTGACTTGACAGGTGACAATGCACCACATGTCAGAGTGTCACTCACTTGTCTACCTGTCAAGCTGTCACCTGTCAAGCTGACAGGTTGTCAAGCCTTGTCACGCCTCACTGACTGACTTGACAGGTGACAACAATGCACCACATGTCAGAGTGTCACTCACTTGTCTACCTGTCAAGCTGTCACCTGTCAAGCTGACAGGTTGTCAAGCCTTGTCACGCCTCACTGACTGACTTGACAGGTGACAACAATGCACCACATGTCAGAGTGTCACTCACTTGTCTACCTGTCAAGCTGTCACCTGTCAAGCTGACAGGTTGTCAAGCCTTGTCACGCCTCACTGACTGACTTGACAGGTGACAACAATGCACCACATGTCAGAGTGTCACTCACTTGTCTACCTGTCAAGCTGTCACCTGTCAAGCTGACAGGTTGTCAAGCCTTGTCACGCCTCACTGACTGACTTGACAGGTGACAACAATGCACCACATGTCAGAGTGTCACTCACTTGTCTACCTGTCAAGCTGTCACCTGTCAAGCTGACAGGTTGTCAAGCCTTGTCACGCCTCACTGACTGACTTGACAGGTGACAACAATGCACCACATGTCAGAGTGTCACTCACTTGTCTACCTGTCAAGCTGTCACCTGTCAAGCTGACAGGTTGTCAAGCCTTGTCACGCCTCACTGACTGACTTGACAGGTGACAACAATGCACCACATGTCAGAGTGTCACTCACTTGTCTACCTGTCAAGCTGTCACCTGTCAAGCTGACAGGTTGTCAAGCCTTGTCACGCCTCACTGACTGACTTGACAGGTGACAACAATGCACCACATGTCAGAGTGTCACTCACTTGTCTACCTGTCAAGCTGTCACCTGTCAAGCTGACAGGTTGTCAAGCCTTGTCACGCCTCACTGACTGACTTGACAGGTGAAACAATGCACCACATGTCAGAGTGTCACTCACTTGTCTACCTGTCAAGCTGTCACCTGTCAAGCTGACAGGTTGTCAAGCCTTGTCACGCCTCACTGACTGACTTGACAGGTGACAACAATGCACCACATGTCAGAGTGTCACTCACTTGTCTACCTGTCAAGCTGTCACCTGTCAAGCTGACAGGTTGTCAAGCCTTGTCACGCCTCACTGACTGACTTGACAGGTGACAACAATGCACCACATGTCAGAGTGTCACTCACTTGTCTACCTGTCAAGCTGTCACCTGTCAAGCTGACAGGTTGTCAAGCCTTGTCACGCCTCACTGACTGACTTGACAGGTGACAACAATGCACCACATGTCAGAGTGTCACTCACTTGTCTACCTGTCAAGCTGTCACCTGTCAAGCTGACAGGTTGTCAAGCCTTGTCACGCCTCACTGACTGACTTGACAGGTGACAACAATGCACCACATGTCAGAGTGTCACTCACTTGTCTACCTGTCAAGCTGTCACCTGTCAAGCTGACAGGTTGTCAAGCCTTGTCACGCCTCACTGACTGACTTGACAGGTGACAACAATGCACCACATGTCAGAGTGTCACTCACTTGTCTACCTGTCAAGCTGTCACCTGTCAAGCTGACAGGTTGTCAAGCCTTGTCACGCCTCACTGACTGACTTGACAGGTGACAACAATGCACCACATGTCAGAGTGTCACTCACTTGTCTACCTGTCAAGCTGTCACCTGTCAAGCTGACAGGTTGTCAAGCCTTGTCACGCCTCACTGACTGACTTGACAGGTGACAACAATGCACCACATGTCAGAGTGTCACTCACTTGTCTACCTGTCAAGCTGTCACCTGTCAAGCTGACAGGTTGTCAAGCCTTGTCACGCCTCACTGACTGACTTGACAGGTGACAACAATGCACCACATGTCAGAGTGTCACTCACTTGTCTACCTGTCAAGCTGTCACCTGTCAAGCTGACAGGTTGTCAAGCCTTGTCACGCCTCACTGACTGACTTGACAGGTGACAACAATGCACCACATGTCAGAGTGTCACTCACTTGTCTACCTGTCAAGCTGTCACCTGTCAAGCTGACAGGTTGTCAAGCCTTGTCACGCCTCACTGACTGACTTGACAGGTGACAACAATGCACCACATGTCAGAGTGTCACTCACTTGTCTACCTGTCAAGCTGTCACCTGTCAAGCTGACAGGTTGTCAAGCCTTGTCACGCCTCACTGACTGACTTGACAGGTGACAACAATGCACCACATGTCAGAGTGTCACTCACTTGTCTACCTGTCAAGCTGTCACCTGTCAAGCTGACAGGTTGTCAAGCCTTGTCACGCCTCACTGACTGACTTGACAGGTGACAACAATGCACCACATGTCAGAGTGTCACTCACTTGTCTACCTGTCAAGCTGTCACCTGTCAAGCTGACAGGTTGTCAAGCCTTGTCACGCCTCACTGACTGACTTGACAGGTGACAACAATGCACCACATGTCAGAGTGTCACTCACTTGTCTACCTGTCAAGCTGTCACCTGTCAAGCTGACAGGTTGTCAAGCCTTGTCACGCCTCACTGACTGACTTGACAGGTGACAACTATGCACCACATGCCAGAGTGTCACTCACTTGTCACCTGTCAAGCTAACAGGTTGTCAAGCCTTGTCACGCCTCACTGACTGACTTGACAGGTGACAACAATGCACCACATGTCAGAGTGTCACTCACTTGTCTACCTGTCAAGCTGTCACCTCTCAAGCTGACAGGTTGTCAAGCCTTGTCACGCCTCACTGACTGACTTGACAGGTGACAACAATGCACCACATGTCAGAGTGTCACTCACTTGTCTACCTGTCAAGCTGTCACCTGTCAAGCTGACAGGTTGTCAAGCCTTGTCACGCCTCACTGACTGACTTGACAGGTGACAACAATGCACCACATGTCAGAGTGTCACTCACTTGTCTACCTGTCAAGCTGTCACCTGTCAAGCTGACAGGTTGTCAAGCCTTGTCACGCCTCACTGACTGACTTGACAGGTGACAACAATGCACCACATGTCAGAGTGTCACTCACTTGTCTACTGTCAAGCTGTCACCTGTCAAGCTGACAGGTTGTCAAGCCTTGTCACGCCTCACTGACTGACTTGACAGGTGACAACAATGCACCACATGTCAGAGTGTCACTCACTTGTCTACCTGTCAAGCTGTCACCTGTCAAGCTGACAGGTTGTCAAGCCTTGTCACGCCTCACTGACTGACTTGACAGGTGACAACAATGCACCACATGTCAGAGTGTCACTCACTTGTCTACCTGTCAAGCTGTCACCTGTCAAGCTGACAGGTTGTCAAGCCTTGTCACGCCTCACTGACTGACTTGACAGGTGACAACAATGCACCACATGTCAGAGTGTCACTCACTTGTCTACCTGTCAAGCTGTCACCTGTCAAGCTGACAGGTTGTCAAGCCTTGTCACGCCTCACTGACTGACTTGACAGGTGACAACAATGCACCACATGTCAGAGTGTCACTCACTTGTCTACCTGTCAAGCTGTCACCTGTCAAGCTGACAGGTTGTCAAGCCTTGTCACGCCTCACTGACTGACTTGACAGGTGACAACAATGCACCACATGTCAGAGTGTCACTCACTTGTCTACCTGTCAAGCTGTCACCTGTCAAGCTGACAGGTTGTCAAGCCTTGTCACGCACTGACTGACTTGACAGGTGACAACAATGCACCACATGTCAGAGTGTCACTCACTTGTCTACCTGTCAAGCTGTCACCTGTCAAGCTGACAGGTTGTCAAGCCTTGTCACGCCTCACTGACTGACTTGACAGGTGACAACAATGCACCACATGTCAGAGTGTCACTCACTTGTCTACCTGTCAAGCTGTCACCTGTCAAGCTGACAGGTTGTCAAGCCTTGTCACGCCTCACTGACTGACTTGACAGGTGACAACAATGCACCACATGTCAGAGTGTCACTCACTTGTCTACCTGTCAAGCTGTCACCTGTCAAGCTGACAGGTTGTCAAGCCTTGTCACGCCTCACTGACTGACTTGACAGGTGACAACAATGCACCACATGTCAGAGTGTCACTCACTTGTCTACCTGTCAAGCTGTCACCTGTCAAGCTGACAGGTTGTCAAGCCTTGTCACGCCTCACTGACTGACTTGACAGGTGACAACAATGCACCACATGTCAGAGTGTCACTCACTTGTCTACCTGTCAAGCTGTCACCTGTCAAGCTGACAGGTTGTCAAGCCTTGTCACGCCTCACTGACTGACTTGACAGGTGACAACAATGCACCACATGTCAGAGTGTCACTCACTTGTCTACCTGTCAAGCTGTCACCTGTCAAGCTGACAGGTTGTCAAGCCTTGTCACGCCTCACTGACTGACTTGACAGGTGACAACAATGCACCACATGTCAGAGTGTCACTCACTTGTCTACCTGTCAAGCTGTCACCTGTCAAGCTGACAGGTTGTCAAGCCTTGTCACGCCTCACTGACTGACTTGACAGGTGACAACAATGCACCACATGTCAGAGTGTCACTCACTTGTCTACCTGTCAAGCTGTCACCTGTCAAGCTGACAGGTTGTCAAGCCTTGTCACGCCTCACTGACTGACTTGACAGGTGACAACAATGCACCACATGTCAGAGTGTCACTCACTTGTCTACCTGTCAAGCTGTCACCTGTCAAGCTGACAGGTTGTCAAGCCTTGTCACGCCTCACTGACTGACTTGACAGGTGACAACAATGCACCACATGTCAGAGTGTCACTCACTTGTCTACCTGTCAAGCTGTCACCTGTCAAGCTGACAGGTTGTCAAGCCTTGTCACGCCTCACTGACTGACTTGACAGGTGACAACAATGCACCACATGTCAGAGTGTCACTCACTTGTCTACCTGTCAAGCTGTCACCTGTCAAGCTGACAGGTTGTCAAGCCTTGTCACGCCTCACTGACTGACTTGACAGGTGACAACAATGCACCACATGTCAGAGTGTCACTCACTTGTCTACCTGTCAAGCTGTCACCTGTCAAGCTGACAGGTTGTCAAGCCTTGTCACGCCTCACTGACTGACTTGACAGGTGACAACAATGCACCACATGTCAGAGTGTCACTCACTTGTCTACCTGTCAAGCTGTCACCTGTCAAGCTGACAGGTTGTCAAGCCTTGTCACGCCTCACTGACTGACTTGACAGGTGACAACAATGCACCACATGTCAGAGTGTCACTCACTTGTCTACCTGTCAAGCTGTCACCTGTCAAGCTGACAGGTTGTCAAGCCTTGTCACGCCTCACTGACTGACTTGACAGGTGACAACAATGCACCACATGTCAGAGTGTCACTCACTTGTCTACCTGTCAAGCTGTCACCTGTCAAGCTGACAGGTTGTCAAGCCTTGTCACGCCTCACTGACTGACTTGACAGGTGACAACAATGCACCACATGTCAGAGTGTCACTCACTTGTCTACCTGTCAAGCTGTCACCTGTCAAGCTGACAGGTTGTCAAGCCTTGTCACGCCTCACTGACTGACTTGACAGGTGACAACAATGCACCACATGTCAGAGTGTCACTCACTTGTCTACCTGTCAAGCTGTCACCTGTCAAGCTGACAGGTTGTCAAGCCTTGTCACGCCTCACTGACTGACTTGACAGGTGACAACAATGCACCACATGTCAGAGTGTCACTCACTTGTCTACCTGTCAAGCTGTCATGTCAAGCTGACAGGTTGTCAAGCCTTGTCACGCCTCACTGACTGACTTGACAGGTGACACAATGCACCACATGTCAGAGTGTCACTCACTTGTCTACCTGTCAAGCTGTCACCTGTCAAGCTGACAGGTTGTCAAGCCTTGTCACGCCTCACTGACTGACTTGACAGGTGACAACAATGCACCACATGTCAGAGTGTCACTCACTTGTCTACCTGTCAAGCTGTCACCTGTCAAGCTGACAGGTTGTCAAGCTTGTCACGCTCACTGACTGACTTGACAGGTGACAACAATGCACCACATGTCAGAGTGTCACTCACTTGTCTACCTGTCAAGCTGTCACCTGTCAAGCTGACAGGTTGTCAAGCCTTGTCACGCCTCACTGACTGACTTGACAGGTGACAACAATGCACCACATGTCAGAGTGTCACTCACTTGTCTACCTGTCAAGCTGTCACCTGTCAAGCTGACAGGTTGTCAAGCCTTGTCACGCCTCACTGACTGACTTGACAGGTGACAACAATGCACCACATGTCAGAGTGTCACTCACTTGTCTACCTGTCAAGCTGTCACCTGTCAAGCTGACAGGTTGTCAAGCCTTGTCACGCCTCACTGACTGACTTGACAGGTGACAACAATGCACCACATGTCAGAGTGTCACTCACTTGTCTACCTGTCAAGCTGTCACCTGTCAAGCTGACAGGTTGTCAAGCCTTGTCACGCCTCACTGACTGACTTGACAGGTGACAACAATGCACCACATGTCAGAGTGTCACTCACTTGTCTACCTGTCAAGCTGTCACCTGTCAAGCTGACAGGTTGTCAAGCCTTGTCACGCCTCACTGACTGACTTGACAGGTGACAACAATGCACCACATGTCAGAGTGTCACTCACTTGTCTACCTGTCAAGCTGTCACCTGTCAAGCTGACAGGTTGTCAAGCCTTGTCACGCCTCACTGACTGACCTGACAGGTGACAACAATGCACCACATGTCAGAGTGTCACTCACTTGTCTACCTGTCAAGCTGTCACCTGTCAAGCTGACAGGTTGTCAAGCCTTGTCACGCCTCACTGACTGACTTGACAGGTGACAACAATGCACCACATGTCAGAGTGTCACTCACTTGTCTACCTGTCAAGCTGTCACCTGTCAAGCTGACAGGTTGTCAAGCCTTGTCACGCCTCACTGACTGACTTGACAGGTGACAACAATGCACCACATGTCAGAGTGTCACTCACTTGTCTACCTGTCAAGCTGTCACCTGTCAAGCTGACAGGTTGTCAAGCCTTGTCACGCCTCACTGACTGACTTGACAGGTGACAACAATGCACCACATGTCAGAGTGTCACTCACTTGTCTACCTGTCAAGCTGTCACCTGTCAAGCTGACAGGTTGTCAAGCCTTGTCACGCCTCACTGACTGACTTGACAGGTGACAACAATGCACCACATGTCAGAGTGTCACTCACTTGTCTACCTGTCAAGCTGTCACCTGTCAAGCTGACAGGTTGTCAAGCCTTGTCACGCCTCACTGACTGACTTGACAGGTGACAACAATGCACCACATGTCAGAGTGTCACTCACTTGTCTACCTGTCAAGCTGTCACCTGTCAAGCTGACAGGTTGTCAAGCCTTGTCACGCCTCACTGACTGACTTGACAGGTGACAACAATGCACCACATGTCAGAGTGTCACTCACTTGTCTACCTGTCAAGCTGTCACCTGTCAAGCTGACAGGTTGTCAAGCCTTGTCACGCCTCACTGACTGACTTGACAGGTGACAACAATGCACCACATGTCAGAGTGTCACTCACTTGTCTACCTGTCAAGCTGTCACCTGTCAAGCTGACAGGTTGTCAAGCCTTGTCACGCCTCACTGACTGACTTGACAGGTGACAACAATGCACCACATGTCAGAGTGTCACTCACTTGTCTACCTGTCAAGCTGTCACCTGTCAAGCTGACAGGTTGTCAAGCCTTGTCACGCCTCACTGACTGACTTGACAGGTGACAACAATGCACCACATGTCAGAGTGTCACTCACTTGTCTACCTGTCAAGCTGTCACCTGTCAAGCTGACAGGTTGTCAAGCCTTGTCACGCCTCACTGACTGACTTGACAGGTGACAACAATGCACCACATGTCAGAGTGTCACTCACTTGTCTACCTGTCAAGCTGTCACCTGTCAAGCTGACAGGTTGTCAAGCCTTGTCACGCCTCACTGACTGACTTGACAGGTGACAACAATGCACCACATGTCAGAGTGTCACTCACTTGTCTACCTGTCAAGCTGTCACCTGTCAAGCTGACAGGTTGTCAAGCCTTGTCACGCCTCACTGACTGACTTGACAGGTGACAACAATGCACCACATGTCAGAGTGTCACTCACTTGTCTACCTGTCAAGCTGTCACCTGTCAAGCTGACAGGTTGTCAAGCCTTGTCACGCCTCACTGACTGACTTGACAGGTGACAACAATGCACCACATGTCAGAGTGTCACTCACTTGTCTACCTGTCAAGCTGTCACCTGTCAAGCTGACAGGTTGTCAAGCCTTGTCACGCCTCACTGACTGACTTGACAGGTGAAACAATGCACCACATGTCAGAGTGTCACTCACTTGTCTACCTGTCAAGCTGTCACCTGTCAAGCTGACAGGTTGTCAAGCCTTGTCACGCCTCACTGACTGACTTGACAGGTGACAACAATGCACCACATGTCAGAGTGTCACTCACTTGTCTACCTGTCAAGCTGTCACCTGTCAAGCTGACAGGTTGTCAAGCCTTGTCACGCCTCACTGACTGACTTGACAGGTGACAACAATGCACCACATGTCAGAGTGTCACTCACTTGTCTACCTGTCAAGCTGTCACCTGTCAAGCTGACAGGTTGTCAAGCCTTGTCACGCCTCACTGACTGACTTGACAGGTGACAACAATGCACCACATGTCAGAGTGTCACTCACTTGTCTACCTGTCAAGCTGTCACCTGTCAAGCTGACAGGTTGTCAAGCCTTGTCACGCCTCACTGACTGACTTGACAGGTGACAACAATGCACCACATGTCAGAGTGTCACTCACTTGTCTACCTGTCAAGCTGTCACCTGTCAAGCTGACAGGTTGTCAAGCCTTGTCACGCCTCACTGACTGACTTGACAGGTGACAACAATGCACCACATGTCAGAGTGTCACTCACTTGTCTACCTGTCAAGCTGTCACCTGTCAAGCTGACAGGTTGTCAAGCCTTGTCACGCCTCACTGACTGACTTGACAGGTGACAACAATGCACCACATGTCAGAGTGTCACTCACTTGTCTACCTGTCAAGCTGTCACCTGTCAAGCTGACAGGTTGTCAAGCCTTGTCACGCCTCACTGACTGACTTGACAGGTGACAACAATGCACCACATGTCAGAGTGTCACTCACTTGTCTACCTGTCAAGCTGTCACCTGTCAAGCTGACAGGTTGTCAAGCCTTGTCACGCCTCACTGACTGACTTGACAGGTGACAACAATGCACCACATGTCAGAGTGTCACTCACTTGTCTACTGTCAAGCTGTCACCTGTCAAGCTGACAGGTTGTCAAGCCTTGTCACGCCTCACTGACTGACTTGACAGGTGACAACAATGCACCACATGTCAGAGTGTCACTCACTTGTCTACCTGTCAAGCTGTCACCTGTCAAGCTGACAGGTTGTCAAGCCTTGTCACGCCTCACTGACTGACTTGACAGGTGACAACAATGCACCACATGTCAGAGTGTCACTCACTTGTCTACCTGTCAAGCTGTCACCTGTCAAGCTGACAGGTTGTCAAGCCT
Organism: Taenia multiceps; assembly: GCA_001923025.3. Taxonomy (NCBI): domain Eukaryota; kingdom Metazoa; phylum Platyhelminthes; class Cestoda; order Cyclophyllidea; family Taeniidae; genus Taenia; species Taenia multiceps. The sequence continues at coordinate 20,841 of MRSW03000208.1, read as the reverse complement.
TGTCACGCCTCACTGACTGACTTGACAGGTGACAACAATGCACCACATGTCAGAGTGTCACTCACTTGTCTACCTGTCAAGCTGTCACCTGTCAAGCTGACAGGTTGTCAAGCCTTGTCACGCCTCACTGACTGACTTGACAGGTGACAACAATGCACCACATGTCAGAGTGTCACTCACTTGTCTACCTGTCAAGCTGTCACCTGTCAAGCTGACAGGTTGTCAAGCCTTGTCACGCCTCACTGACTGACTTGACAGGTGACAACAATGCACCACATGTCAGAGTGTCACTCACTTGTCTACCTGTCAAGCTGTCACCTGTCAAGCTGACAGGTTGTCAAGCCTTGTCACGCCTCACTGACTGACTTGACAGGTGACAACAATGCACCACATGTCAGAGTGTCACTCACTTGTCTACCTGTCAAGCTGTCACCTGTCAAGCTGACAGGTTGTCAAGCCTTGTCACGCCTCACTGACTGACTTGACAGGTGACAACAATGCACCACATGTCAGAGTGTCACTCACTTGTCTACCTGTCAAGCTGTCACCTGTCAAGCTGACAGGTTGTCAAGCCTTGTCACGCCTCACTGACTGACTTGACAGGTGACAACAATGCACCACATGTCAGAGTGTCACTCACTTGTCTACCTGTCAAGCTGTCACCTGTCAAGCTGACAGGTTGTCAAGCCTTGTCACGCCTCACTGACTGACTTGACAGGTGACAACAATGCACCACATGTCAGAGTGTCACTCACTTGTCTACCTGTCAAGCTGTCACCTGTCAAGCTGACAGGTTGTCAAGCCTTGTCACGCCTCACTGACTGACTTGACAGGTGACAACAATGCACCACATGTCAGAGTGTCACTCACTTGTCTACCTGTCAAGCTGTCACCTGTCAAGCTGACAGGTTGTCAAGCCTTGTCACGCCTCACTGACTGACTTGACAGGTGACAAACAATGCACCACATGTCAGAGTGTCACTCACTTGTCTACCTGTCAAGCTGTCACCTGTCAAGCTGACAGGTTGTCAAGCCTTGTCACGCCTCACTGACTGACTTGACAGGTGACAACAATGCACCACATGTCAGAGTGTCACTCACTTGTCTACCTGTCAAGCTGTCACCTGTCAAGCTGACAGGTTGTCAAGCCTTGTCACGCCTCATGACTGACTTGACAGGTGACAACAATGCACCACATGTCAGAGTGTCACTCACTTGTCTACCTGTCAAGCTGTCACCTGTCAAGCTGACAGGTTGTCAAGCCTTGTCACGCCTCACTGACTGACTTGACAGGTGACAACAATGCACCACATGTCAGAGTGTCACTCACTTGTCTACCTGTCAAGCTGTCACCTGTCAAGCTGACAGGTTGTCAAGCCTTGTCACGCCTCACTGACTGACTTGACAGGTGACAACAATGCACCACATGTCAGAGTGTCACTCACTTGTCTACCTGTCAAGCTGTCACCTGTCAAGCTGACAGGTTGTCAAGCCTTGTCACGCCTCACTGACTGACTTGACAGGTGACAACAATGCACCACATGTCAGAGTGTCACTCACTTGTCTACCTGTCAAGCTGTCACCTGTCAAGCTGACAGGTTGTCAAGCCTTGTCACGCCTCACTGACTGACTTGACAGGTGACAACAATGCACCACATGTCAGAGTGTCACTCACTTGTCTACCTGTCAAGCTGTCACCTGTCAAGCTGACAGGTTGTCAAGCCTTGTCACGCCCACTCACTGACTGACTTGACAGGTGACAACAATGCACCACATGTCAGAGTGTCACTCACTTGTCTACCTGTCAAGCTGTCACCTGTCAAGCTGACAGGTTGTCAAGCCTTGTCACGCCTCACTGACTGACTTGACAGGTGACAACAATGCACCACATGTCAGAGTGTCACTCACTTGTCTACCTGTCAAGCTGTCACCTGTCAAGCTGACAGGTTGTCAAGCCTTGTCACGCCTCACTGACTGACTTGACAGGTGACAACAATGCACCACATGTCAGAGTGTCACTCACTTGTCTACCTGTCAAGCTGTCACCTGTCAAGCTGACAGGTTGTCAAGCCTTGTCACGCCTCACTGACTGACTTGACAGGTGACAACAATGCACCACATGTCAGAGTGTCACTCACTTGTCTACCTGTCAAGCTGTCACCTGTCAAGCTGACAGGTTGTCAAGCCTTGTCACGCCTCACTGACTGACTTGACAGGTGACAACAATGCACCACATGTCAGAGTGTCACTCACTTGTCTACCTGTCAAGCTGTCACCTGTCAAGCTGACAGGTTGTCAAGCCTTGTCACGCCTCACTGACTGACTTGACAGGTGACAACAATGCACCACATGTCAGAGTGTCACTCACTTGTCTACCTGTCAAGCTGTCACCTGTCAAGCTGACAGGTTGTCAAGCCTTGTCACGCCTCACTGACTGACTTGACAGGTGACAACAATGCACCACATGTCAGAGTGTCACTCACTTGTCTACCTGTCAAGCTGTCACCTGTCAAGCTGACAGGTTGTCAAGCCTTGTCACGCCTCACTGACTGACTTGACAGGTGACAACAATGCACCACATGTCAGAGTGTCACTCACTTGTCTACCTGTCAAGCTGTCACCTGTCAAGCTGACAGGTTGTCAAGCCTTGTCACGCCTCACTGACTGACTTGACAGGTGAAACAATGCACCACATGTCAGAGTGTCACTCACTTGTCTACCTGTCAAGCTGTCACCTGTCAAGCTGACAGGTTGTCAAGCCTTGTCACGCCTCACTGACTGACTTGACAGGTGACAACAATGCACCACATGTCAGAGTGTCACTCACTTGTCTACCTGTCAAGCTGTCACCTGTCAAGCTGACAGGTTGTCAAGCCTTGTCACGCCTCACTGACTGACTTGACAGGTGACAACAATGCACCACATGTCAGAGTGTCACTCACTTGTCTACCTGTCAAGCTGTCACCTGTCAAGCTGACAGGTTGTCAAGCCTTGTCACGCCTCACTGACTGACTTGACAGGTGACAACAATGCACCACATGTCAGAGTGTCACTCACTTGTCTACCTGTCAAGCTGTCACCTGTCAAGCTGACAGGTTGTCAAGCCTTGTCACGCCTCACTGATGACTTGACAGGTGACAACAATGCACCACATGTCAGAGTGTCACTCACTTGTCTACCTGTCAAGCTGTCACCTGTCAAGCTGACAGGTTGTCAAGCCTTGTCACGCCTCACTGACTGACTTGACAGGTGACAACAATGCCACATGTCAGAGTGTCACTCACTTGTCTACCTGTCAAGCTGTCACCTGTCAAGCTGACAGGTTGTCAAGCCTTGTCACGCCTCACTGACTGACTTGACAGGTGACAACAATGCACCACATGTCAGAGTGTCACTCACTTGTCTACCTGTCAAGCTGTCACCTGTCAAGCTGACAGGTTGTCAAGCCTTGTCACGCCTCACTGACTGACTTGACAGGTGAAACAATGCACCACATGTCAGAGTGTCACTCACTTGTCTACCTGTCAAGCTGTCACCTGTCAAGCTGACAGGTTGTCAAGCCTTGTCACGCCTCACTGACTGACTTGACAGGTGACAACAATGCACCACATGTCAGAGTGTCACTCACTTGTCTACCTGTCAAGCTGTCACCTGTCAAGCTGACAGGTTGTCAAGCCTTGTCACGCCTCACTGACTGACTTGACAGGTGACAACAATGCACCACATGTCAGAGTGTCACTCACTTGTCTACCTGTCAAGCTGTCACCTGTCAAGCTGACAGGTTGTCAAGCCTTGTCACGCCTCACTGACTGACTTGACAGGTGACAACAATGCACCACATGTCAGAGTGTCACTCACTTGTCTACCTGTCAAGCTGTCACCTGTCAAGCTGACAGGTTGTCAAGCCTTGTCACGCCTCACTGACTGACTTGACAGGTGACAACAATGCACCACATGTCAGAGTGTCACTCACTTGTCTACCTGTCAAGCTGTCACCTGTCAAGCTGACAGGTTGTCAAGCCTTGTCACGCCTCACTGACTGACTTGACAGGTGACAACAATGCACCACATGTCAGAGTGTCACTCACTTGTCTACCTGTCAAGCTGGCAGGTTGTCAAGCCTTGTCACGCCTCACTGACTGACTTGACAGGTGACAACAATGCACCACATGTCAGAGTGTCACTCACTTGTCTACCTGTCAAGCTGTCACCTGTCAAGCTGACAGGTTGTCAAGCCTTGTCACGCCTCACTGACTGACTTGACAGGTGACAACAATGCACCACATGTCAGAGTGTCACTCACTTGTCTACCTGTCAAGCTGTCACCTGTCAAGCTGACAGGTTGTCAAGCCTTGTCACGCCTCACTGACTGATTGACAGGTGACAACAATGCACCACATGTCAGAGTGTCACTCACTTGTCTACCTGTCAAGCTGTCACCTGTCAAGCTGACAGGTTGTCAAGCCTTGTCACGCCTCACTGACTGACTTGACAGGTGACAACAATGCACCACATGTCAGAGTGTCACTCACTTGTCTACCTGTCAAGCTGTCACCTGTCAAGCTGACAGGTTGTCAAGCCTTGTCACGCCTCACTGACTGACTTGACAGGTGACAACAATGCACCACATGTCAGAGTGTCACTCACTTGTCTACCTGTCAAGCTGTCACCTGTCAAGCTGACAGGTTGTCAAGCCTTGTCACGCCTCACTGACTGACTTGACAGGTGACAACAATGCACCACATGTCAGAGTGTCACTCACTTGTCTACCTGTCAAGCTGTCACCTGTCAAGCTGACAGGTTGTCAAGCCTTGTCACGCCTCACTGACTGACTTGACAGGTGACAACAATGCACCACATGTCAGAGTGTCACTCACTTGTCTACCTGTCAAGCTGTCACCTGTCAAGCTGACAGGTTGTCAAGCCTTGTCACGCCTCACTGACTGACTTGACAGGTGACAACAATGCACCACATGTCAGAGTGTCACTCACTTGTCTACCTGTCAAGCTGTCACCTGTCAAGCTGACAGGTTGTCAAGCCTTGTCACGCCTCACTGACTGACTTGACAGGTGACAACAATGCACCACATGTCAGAGTGTCACTCACTTGTCTACCTGTCAAGCTGTCACCTGTCAAGCTGACAGGTTGTCAAGCCTTGTCACGCCTCACTGACTGACTTGACAGGTGACAACAATGCACCACATGTCAGAGTGTCACTCACTTGTCTACCTGTCAAGCTGTCACCTGTCAAGCTGACAGGTTGTCAAGCCTTGTCACGCCTCACTGACTGACTTGACAGGTGACAACAATGCACCACATGTCAGAGTGTCACTCACTTGTCTACCTGTCAAGCTGTCACCTGTCAAGCTGACAGGTTGTCAAGCCTTGTCACGCCTCACTGACTGACTTGACAGGTGACAACAATGCACCACATGTCAGAGTGTCACTCACTTGTCTACCTGTCAAGCTGTCACCTGTCAAGCTGACAGGTTGTCAAGCCTTGTCACGCCTCACTGACTGACTTGACAGGTGACAACAATGCACCACATGTCAGAGTGTCACTCACTTGTCTACCTGTCAAGCTGTCACCTGTCAAGCTGACAGGTTGTCAAGCCTTGTCACGCCTCACTGACTGACTTGACAGGTGACAACAATGCACCACATGTCAGAGTGTCACTCACTTGTCTACCTGTCAAGCTGTCACCTGTCAAGCTGACAGGTTGTCAAGCTTGTCACGCCTCACTGACTGACTTGACAGGTGACAACAATGCACCACATGTCAGAGTGTCACTCACTTGTCTACCTGTCAAGCTGTCACCTGTCAAGCTGACAGGTTGTCAAGCCTTGTCACGCCTCACTGACTGACTTGACAGGTGACAACAATGCACCACATGTCAGAGTGTCACTCACTTGTCTACCTGTCAAGCTGTCACCTGTCAAGCTGACAGGTTGTCAAGCCTTGTCACGCCTCACTGACTGACTTGACAGGTGACAACAATGCACCACATGTCAGAGTGTCACTCACTTGTCTACCTGTCAAGCTGTCACCTGTCAAGCTGACAGGTTGTCAAGCCTTGTCACGCCTCACTGACTGACTTGACAGGTGACAACAATGCACCACATGTCAGAGTGTCACTCACTTGTCTACCTGTCAAGCTGTCACCTGTCAAGCTGACAGGTTGTCAAGCCTTGTCACGCCTCACTGACTGACTTGACAGGTGACAACAATGCACCACATGTCAGAGTGTCACTCACTTGTCTACCTGTCAAGCTGTCACCTGTCAAGCTGACAGGTTGTCAAGCCTTGTCACGCCTCACTGACTGACTTGACAGGTGACAACAATGCACCACATGTCAGAGTGTCACTCACTTGTCTACCTGTCAAGCTGTCACCTGTCAAGCTGACAGGTTGTCAAGCCTTGTCACGCCTCACTGACTGACTTGACAGGTGACAACAATGCACCACATGTCAGAGTGTCACTCACTTGTCTACCTGTCAAGCTGTCACCTGTCAAGCTGACAGGTTGTCAAGCCTTGTCACGCCTCACTGACTGACTTGACAGGTGACAACAATGCACCACATGTCAGAGTGTCACTCACTTGTCTACCTGTCAAGCTGTCACCTGTCAAGCTGACAGGTTGTCAAGCCTTGTCACGCCTCACTGACTGACTTGACAGGTGACAACAATGCACCACATGTCAGAGTGTCACTCACTTGTCTACCTGTCAAGCTGTCACCTGTCAAGCTGACAGGTTGTCAAGTCTTGTCTCTCCTCACTGACTGACTGAATGACTTGACAGGTGACAACAATGCACCACATGTCAGAGTGTCACTCACTTGTCTACCTGTCAAGCTGTCACCTGTCAAGCTGACAGGTTGTCAAGCCTTGTCACGCCTCACTGACTGACTTGACAGGTGACAACAATGCACCACATGTCAGAGTGTCACTCACTTGTCTACCTGTCAAGCTGTCACCTGTCAAGCTGACAGGTTGTCAAGCCTTGTCACGCCTCACTGACTGACTTGACAGGTGACAACAATGCACCACATGTCAGAGTGTCACTCACTTGTCTACCTGTCAAGCTGTCACCTGTCAAGCTGACAGGTTGTCAAGCCTTGTCACGCCTCACTGACTGACTTGACAGGTGACAACAATGCACCACATGTCAGAGTGTCACTCACTTGTCTACCTGTCAAGCTGTCACCTGTCAAGCTGACAGGTTGTCAAGCCTTGTCACGCCTCACTGACTGACTTGACAGGTGACAACAATGCACCACATGTCAGAGTGTCACTCACTTGTCTACCTGTCAAGCTGACAGGTTGTCAAGCCTTGTCACGCCTCACTGACTGACTTGACAGGTGACAACAATGCACCACATGTCAGAGTGTCACTCACTTGTCTACCTCTCAAGCTGTCACCTGTCAAGCTGACAGGTTGTCAAGCCTTGTCACGCCTCACTGACTGACTTGACAGGTGACAACAATGCACCACATGTCAGAGTGTCACTCACTTGTCTACCTCTCAAGCTGTCACCTGTCAAGCTGACAGGTTGTCAAGCCTTGTCACGCCTCACTGACTGACTTGACAGGTGACAACTATGCACCACATGTCAGAGTGTCACTCACTTGTCTACCTCTCAAGCTGTCACCTGTCAAGCTGACAGGTTGTCAAGCCTTGTCACGCCTCACTGACTGACTTGACAGGTGACAACAATGCACCACATGTCAGAGTGTCACTCACTTGTCTACCTCTCAAGCTGTCACCTGTCAAGCTGACAGGTTGTCAAGCCTTGTCACGCCTCACTGACTGACTTGACAGGTGACAACAATGCACCACATGTCAGAGTGTCACTCACTTGTCTACCTCTCAAGCTGTCACCTGTCAAGCTGACAGGTTGTCAAGCCTTGTCACGCCTCACTGACTGACTTGACAGGTGACAACTATGCACCACATGTCAGAGTGTCACTCACTTGTCCTCTCAAGCTGTCACCTGTCAAGCTGACAGGTTGTCAAGCCTTGTCACGCCTCACTGACTGACTTGACAGGTGACAACTATGCACCACATGTCAGAGTGTCACTCACTTGTCTACCTCTCAAGCTGTCACCTGTCAAGCTGACAGGTTGTCAAGCCTTGTCACGCCTCACTGACTGACTTGACAGGTGACAACAATGCACCACATGTCAGAGTGTCACTCACTTGTCTACCTCTCAAGCTGTCACCTGTCAAGCTGACAGGTTGTCAAGCCTTGTCACGCCTCACTGACTGACTTGACAGGTGACAACAATGCACCACATGTCAGAGTGTCACTCACTTGTCTACCTCTCAAGCTGTCACCTGTCAAGCTGACAGGTTGTCAAGCCTTGTCACGCCTCACTGACTGACTTGACAGGTGACAACAATGCACCACATGTCAGAGTGTCACTCACTTGTCTACCTCTCAAGCTGTCACCTGTCAAGCTGACAGGTTGTCAAGCCTTGTCACGCCTCACTGACTGACTTGACAGGTGACAACTATGCACCACATGTCAGAGTGTCACTCACTTGTCTACCTCTCAAGCTGTCACCTGTCAAGCTGACAGGTTGTCAAGCCTTGTCACGCCTCACTGACTGACTTGACAGGTGACAACAATGCACCACATGTCAGAGTGTCACTCACTTGTCTACCTCTCAAGCTGTCACCTGTCAAGCTGACAGGTTGTCAAGCCTTGTCACGCCTCACTGACTGACTTGACAGGTGACAACTATGCACCACATGTCAGAGTGTCACTCACTTGTCTACCTCTCAAGCTGTCACCTGTCAAGCTGACAGGTTGTCAAGCCTTGTCACGCCTCACTGACTGACTTGACAGGTGACAACAATGCACCACATGTCAGAGTGTCACTCACTTGTCTACCTCTCAAGCTGTCACCTGTCAAGCTGACAGGTTGTCAAGCCTTGTCACGCCTCACTGACTGACTTGACAGGTGACAACATGCACCACATGTCAGAGTGTCACTCACTTGTCTACCTCTCAAGCTGTCACCTGTCAAGCTGACAGGTTGTCAAGCCTTGTCACGCCTCACTGACTGACTTGACAGGTGACAACTATGCACCACATGTCAGAGTGTCACTCACTTGTCTACCTCTCAAGCTGTCACCTGTCAAGCTGACAGGTTGTCAAGCCTTGTCACGCCTCACTGACTGACTTGACAGGTGACAACTATGCACCACATGTCAGAGTGTCACTCACTTGTCTACCTCTCAAGCTGTCACCTGTCAAGCTGACAGGTTGTCAAGCCTTGTCACGCCTCACTGACTGACTTGACAGGTGACAACTATGCACCACATGTCAGAGTGTCACTCACTTGTCTACCTCTCAAGCTGTCACCTGTCAAGCTGACAGGTTGTCAAGCCTTGTCACGCCTCACTGACTGACTTGACAGGTGACAACAATGCACCACATGTCAGAGTGTCACTCACTTGTCTACCTCTCAAGCTGTCACCTGTCAAGCTGACAGGTTGTCAAGCCTTGTCACGCCTCACTGACTGACTTGACAGGTGACAACAATGCACCACATGTCAGAGTGTCACTCACTTGTCTACCTCTCAAGCTGTCACCTGTCAAGCTGACAGGTTGTCAAGCCTTGTCACGCCTCACTGACTGACTTGACAGGTGACAACTATGCACCACATGTCAGAGTGTCACTCACTTGTCTACCTCTCAAGCTGTCACCTGTCAAGCTGACAGGTTGTCAAGCCTTGTCACGCCTCACTGACTGACTTGACAGGTGACAACAATGCACCACATGTCAGAGTGTCACTCACTTGTCTACCTCTCAAGCTGTCACCTGTCAAGCTGACAGGTTGTCAAGCCTTGTCACGCCTCACTGACTGACTTGACAGGTGACAACAATGCACCACATGTCAGAGTGTCACTCACTTGTCTACCTCTCAAGCTGTCACCTGTCAAGCTGACAGGTTGTCAAGCCTTGTCACGCCTCACTGACTGACTTGACAGGTGACAACTATGCACCACATGTCAGAGTGTCACTCACTTGTCTACCTCTCAAGCTGTCACCTGTCAAGCTGACAGGTTGTCAAGCCTTGTCACGCCTCACTGACTGACTTGACAGGTGACAACAATGCACCACATGTCAGAGTGTCACTCACTTGTCTACCTCTCAAGCTGTCACCTGTCAAGCTGACAGGTTGTCAAGCCTTGTCACGCCTCACTGACTGACTTGACAGGTGACAACTATGCACCACATGTCAGAGTGTCACTCACTTGTCTACCTCTCAAGCTGTCACCTGTCAAGCTGACAGGTTGTCAAGCCTTGTCACGCCTCACTGACTGACTTGACAGGTGACAACAATGCACCACATGTCAGAGTGTCACTCACTTGTCTACCTCTCAAGCTGTCACCTGTCAAGCTGACAGGTTGTCAAGCCTTGTCACGCCTCACTGACTGACTTGACAGGTGACAACAATGCACCACATGTCAGAGTGTCACTCACTTGTCTACCTCTCAAGCTGTCACCTGTCAAGCTGACAGGTTGTCAAGCCTTGTCACGCCTCACTGACTGACTTGACAGGTGACAACAATGCACCACATGTCAGAGTGTCACTCACTTGTCTACCTCTCAAGCTGTCACCTGTCAAGCTGACAGGTTGTCAAGCCTTGTCACGCCTCACTGACTGACTTGACAGGTGACAACAATGCACCACATGTCAGAGTGTCACTCACTTGTCTACCTCTCAAGCTGTCACCTGTCAAGCTGACAGGTTGTCAAGCCTTGTCACGCCTCACTGACTGACTTGACAGGTGACAACAATGCACCACATGTCAGAGTGTCACTCACTTGTCTACCTCTCAAGCTGTCACCTGTCAAGCTGACAGGTTGTCAAGCCTTGTCACGCCTCACTGACTGACTTGACAGGTGACAACAATGCACCACATGTCAGAGTGTCACTCACTTGTCTACCTCTCAAGCTGTCACCTGTCAAGCTGACAGGTTGTCAAGCCTTGTCACGCCTCACTGACTGACTTGACAGGTGACAACAATGCACCACATGTCAGAGTGTCACTCACTTGTCTACCTCTCAAGCTGTCACCTGTCAAGCTGACAGGTTGTCAAGCCTTGTCACGCCTCACTGACTGACTTGACAGGTGACAACAATGCACCACATGTCAGAGTGTCACTCACTTGTCTACCTCTCAAGCTGTCACCTGTCAAGCTGACAGGTTGTCAAGCCTTGTCACGCCTCACTGACTGACTTGACAGGTGACAACAATGCACCACATGTCAGAGTGTCACTCACTTGTCTACCTCTCAAGCTGTCACCTGTCAAGCTGACAGGTTGTCAAGCCTTGTCACGCCTCACTGACTGACTTGACAGGTGACAACAATGCACCACATGTCAGAGTGTCACTCACTTGTCTACCTCTCAAGCTGTCACCTGTCAAGCTGACAGGTTGTCAAGCCTTGTCACGCCTCACTGACTGACTTGACAGGTGACAACAATGCACCACATGTCAGAGTGTCACTCACTTGTCTACCTGTCAAGCTGTCACCTGTCAAGCTGACAGGTTGTCAAGCCTTGTCACGCCTCACTGACTGACTTGACAGGTGACAACAATGCACCACATGTCAGAGTGTCACTCACTTGTCTACCTCTCAAGCTGTCACCTGTCAAGCTGACAGGTTGTCAAGCCTTGTCACGCCTCACTGACTGACTTGACAGGTGACAACAATGCACCACATGTCAGAGTGTCACTCACTTGTCTACCTCTCAAGCTGTCACCTGTCAAGCTGACAGGTTGTCAAGCCTTGTCACGCCTCACTGACTGACTTGACAGGTGACAACAATGCACCACATGTCAGAGTGTCACTCACTTGTCTACCTCTCAAGCTGTCACCTGTCAAGCTGACAGGTTGTCAAGCCTTGTCACGCCTCACTGACTGACTTGACAGGTGACAACTATGCACCACATGTCAGAGTGTCACTCACTTGTCTACCTCTCAAGCTGTCACCTGTCAAGCTGACAGGTTGTCAAGCCTTGTCACGCCTCACTGACTGACTTGACAGGTGACAACAATGCACCACATGTCAGAGTGTCACTCACTTGTCTACCTCTCAAGCTGTCACCTGTCAAGCTGACAGGTTGTCAAGCCTTGTCACGCCTCACTGACTGACTTGACAGGTGACAACAATGCACCACATGTCAGAGTGTCACTCACTTGTCTACCTCTCAAGCTGTCACCTGTCAAGCTGACAGGTTGTCAAGCCTTGTCACGCCTCACTGACTGACTTGACAGGTGACAACAATGCACCACATGTCAGAGTGTCACTCACTTGTCTACCTCTCAAGCTGTCACCTGTCAAGCTGACAGGTTGTCAAGCCTTGTCACGCCTCACTGACTGACTTGACAGGTGACAACAATGCACCACATGTCAGAGTGTCACTCACTTGTCTACCTCTCAAGCTGTCACCTGTCAAGCTGACAGGTTGTCAAGCCTTGTCACGCCTCACTGACTGACTTGACAGGTGACAACTATGCACCACATGTCAGAGTGTCACTCACTTGTCTACCTCTCAAGCTGTCACCTGTCAAGCTGACAGGTTGTCAAGCCTTGTCACGCCTCACTGACTGACTTGACAGGTGACAACTATGCACCACATGTCAGAGTGTCACTCACTTGTCTACCTGTCAAGCTGTCACCTGTCAAGCTGACAGGTTGTCAAGCCTTGTCACGCCTCACTGACTGACTTGACAGGTGACAACTATGCACCACATGTCAGAGTGTCACTCACTTGTCTACCTCTCAAGCTGTCACCTGTCAAGCTGACAGGTTGTCAAGCCTTGTCACGCCTCACTGACTGACTTGACAGGTGACAACAATGCACCACATGTCAGAGTGTCACTCACTTGTCTACCTCTCAAGCTGTCACCTGTCAAGCTGACAGGTTGTCAAGCCTTGTCACGCCTCACTGACTGACTTGACAGGTGACAACAATGCACCACATGTCAGAGTGTCACTCACTTGTCTACCTCTCAAGCTGTCACCTGTCAAGCTGACAGGTTGTCAAGCCTTGTCACGCCTCACTGACTGACTTGACAGGTGACAACAATGCACCACATGTCAGAGTGTCACTCACTTGTCTACCTCTCAAGCTGTCACCTGTCAAGCTGACAGGTTGTCAAGCCTTGTCACGCCTCACTGACTGACTTGACAGGTGACAACAATGCACCACATGTCAGAGTGTCACTCACTTGTCTACCTCTCAAGCTGTCACCTGTCAAGCTGACAGGTTGTCAAGCCTTGTCACGCCTCACTGACTGACTTGACAGGTGACAACAATGCACCACATGTCAGAGTGTCACTCACTTGTCTACCTCTCAAGCTGTCACCTGTCAAGCTGACAGGTTGTCAAGCCTTGTCACGCCTCACTGACTGACTTGACAGGTGACAACAATGCACCACATGTCAGAGTGTCACTCACTTGTCTACCTGTCAAGCTGTCACCTGTCAAGCTGACAGGTTGTCAAGCCTTGTCACGCCTCACTGACTGACTTGACAGGTGACAACAATGCACCACATGTCAGAGTGTCACTCACTTGTCTACCTCTCAAGCTGTCACCTGTCAAGCTGACAGGTTGTCAAGCCTTGTCACGCCTCACTGACTGACTTGACAGGTGACAACAATGCACCACATGTCAGAGTGTCACTCACTTGTCTACCTCTCAAGCTGTCACCTGTCAAGCTGACAGGTTGTCAAGCCTTGTCACGCCTCACTGACTGACTTGACAGGTGACAACAATGCACCACATGTCAGAGTGTCACTCACTTGTCTACCTCTCAAGCTGTCACCTGTCAAGCTGACAGGTTGTCAAGCCTTGTCACGCCTCACTGACTGACTTGACAGGTGACAACAATGCACCACATGTCAGAGTGTCACTCACTTGTCTACCTCTCAAGCTGTCACCTGTCAAGCTGACAGGTTGTCAAGCCTTGTCACGCCTCACTGACTGACTTGACAGGTGACAACAATGCACCACATGTCAGAGTGTCACTCACTTGTCTACCTCTCAAGCTGTCACCTGTCAAGCTGACAGGTTGTCAAGCCTTGTCACGCCTCACTGACTGACTTGACAGGTGACAACTATGCACCACATGTCAGAGTGTCACTCACTTGTCTACCTCTCAAGCTGTCACCTGTCAAGCTGACAGGTTGTCAAGCCTTGTCACGCCTCACTGACTGACTTGACAGGTGACAACATGCACCACATGTCAGAGTGTCACTCACTTGTCTACCTCTCAAGCTGTCACCTGTCAAGCTGACAGGTTGTCAAGCCTTGTCACGCCTCACTGACTGACTTGACAGGTGACAACAATGCACCACATGTCAGAGTGTCACTCACTTGTCTACCTCTCAAGCTGTCACCTGTCAAGCTGACAGGTTGTCAAGCCTTGTCACGCCTCACTGACTGACTTGACAGGTGACAACAATGCACCACATGTCAGAGTGTCACTCACTTGTCTACCTCTCAAGCTGTCACCTGTCAAGCTGACAGGTTGTCAAGCCTTGTCACGCCTCACTGACTGACTTGACAGGTGACAACAATGCACCACATGTCAGAGTGTCACTCACTTGTCTACCTGTCAAGCTGTCACCTGTCAAGCTGACAGGTTGTCAAGCCTTGTCACGCCTCACTGACTGACTTGACAGGTGACAACAATGCACCACATGTCAGAGTGTCACTCACTTGTCTACCTCTCAAGCTGTCACCTGTCAAGCTGACAGGTTGTCAAGCCTTGTCACGCCTCACTGACTGACTTGACAGGTGACAACAATGCACCACATGTCAGAGTGTCACTCACTTGTCTACCTGTCAAGCTGTCACCTGTCAAGCTGACAGGTTGTCAAGCCTTGTCACGCCTCACTGACTGACTTGACAGGTGACAACAATGCACCACATGTCAGAGTGTCACTCACTTGTCTACCTGTCAAGCTGTCACCTGTCAAGCTGACAGGTTGTCAAGCCTTGTCACGCCTCACTGACTGACTTGACAGGTGACAACAATGCACCACATGTCAGAGTGTCACTCACTTGTCTACCTGTCAAGCTGTCACCTGTCAAGCTGACAGGTTGTCAAGCCTTGTCACGCCTCACTGACTGACTTGACAGGTGACAACAATGCACCACATGTCAGAGTGTCACTCACTTGTCTACCTGTCAAGCTGTCACCTGTCAAGCTGACAGGTTGTCAAGCCTTGTCACGCCTCACTGACTGACTTGACAGGTGACAACAATGCACCACATGTCAGAGTGTCACTCACTTGTCTACCTGTCAAGCTGTCACCTGTCAAGCTGACAGGTTGTCAAGCCTTGTCACGCCTCACTGACTGACTTGACAGGTGACAACAATGCACCACATGTCAGAGTGTCACTCACTTGTCTACCTGTCAAGCTGTCACCTGTCAAGCTGACAGGTTGTCAAGCCTTGTCACGCCTCACTGACTGACTTGACAGGTGACAACAATGCACCACATGTCAGAGTGTCACTCACTTGTCTACCTGTCAAGCTGTCACCTGTCAAGCTGACAGGTTGTCAAGCCTTGTCACGCCTCACTGACTGACTTGACAGGTGACAACAATGCACCACATGTCAGAGTGTCACTCACTTGTCTACCTGTCAAGCTGTCACCTGTCAAGCTGACAGGTTGTCAAGCCTTGTCACGCCTCACTGACTGACTTGACAGGTGACAACAATGCACCACATGTCAGAGTGTCACTCACTTGTCTACCTGTCAAGCTGTCACCTGTCAAGCTGACAGGTTGTCAAGCCTTGTCACGCCTCACTGACTGACTTGACAGGTGACAACAATGCACCACATGTCAGAGTGTCACTCACTTGTCTACCTGTCAAGCTGTCACCTGTCAAGCTGACAGGTTGTCAAGCCTTGTCACGCCTCACTGACTGACTTGACAGGTGACAACAATGCACCACATGTCAGAGTGTCACTCACTTGTCTACCTGTCAAGCTGTCACCTGTCAAGCTGACAGGTTGTCAAGCCTTGTCACGCCTCACTGACTGACTTGACAGGTGACAACAATGCACCACATGTCAGAGTGTCACTCACTTGTCTACCTGTCAAGCTGTCACCTGTCAAGCTGACAGGTTGTCAAGCCTTGTCACGCCTCACTGACTGACTTGACAGGTGACAATGCACCACATGTCAGAGTGTCACTCACTTGTCTACCTGTCAAGCTGTCACCTGTCAAGCTGACAGGTTGTCAAGCCTTGTCACGCCTCACTGACTGACTTGACAGGTGACAACAATGCACCACATGTCAGAGTGTCACTCACTTGTCTACCTGTCAAGCTGTCACCTGTCAAGCTGACAGGTTGTCAAGCCTTGTCACGCCTCACTGACTGACTTGACAGGTGACAACAATGCACCACATGTCAGAGTGTCACTCACTTGTCTACCTGTCAAGCTGTCACCTGTCAAGCTGACAGGTTGTCAAGCCTTGTCACGCCTCACTGACTGACTTGACAGGTGACAACATGCACCACATGTCAGAGTGTCACTCACTTGTCTACCTGTCAAGCTGTCACCTGTCAAGCTGACAGGTTGTCAAGCCTTGTCACGCCTCACTGACTGACTTGACAGGTGACAACAATGCACCACATGTCAGAGTGTCACTCACTTGTCTACCTGTCAAGCTGTCACCTGTCAAGCTGACAGGTTGTCAAGCCTTGTCACGCCTCACTGACTGACTTGACAGGTGACAACAATGCACCACATGTCAGAGTGTCACTCACTTGTCTACCTTTCAAGCTGTCACCTGTCAAGCTGACAGGTTGTCAAGCCTTGTCACGCCTCACTGACTGACTTGACAGGTGACAACAATGCACCACATGTCAGAGTGTCACTCACTTGTCTACCTCTCAAGCTGTCACCTGTCAAGCTGACAGGTTGTCAAGCCTTGTCACGCCTCACTGACTGACTTGACAGGTGACAACTATGCACCACATGTCAGAGTGTCACTCACTTGTCTACCTGTCAAGCTGTCACCTGTCAAGCTGACAGGTTGTCAAGCCTTGTCACGCCTCACTGACTGACTTGACAGGTGACAACAATGCACCACATGTCAGAGTGTCACTCACTTGTCTACCTGTCAAGCTGTCACCTGTCAAGCTGACAGGTTGTCAAGCCTTGTCACGCCTCACTGACTGACTTGACAGGTGACAACAATGCACCACATGTCAGAGTGTCACTCACTTGTCTACCTGTCAAGCTGTCACCTGTCAAGCTGACAGGTTGTCAAGCCTTGTCACGCCTCACTGACTGACTTGACAGGTGACAACAATGCACCACATGTCAGAGTGTCACTCACTTGTCTACCTGTCAAGCTGTCACCTGTCAAGCTGACAGGTTGTCAAGCCTTGTCACGCCTCACTGACTGACTTGACAGGTGACAACAATGCACCACATGTCAGAGTGTCACTCACTTGTCTACCTGTCAAGCTGTCACCTGTCAAGCTGACAGGTTGTCAAGCCTTGTCACGCCTCACTGACTGACTTGACAGGTGACAACAATGCACCACATGTCAGAGTGTCACTCACTTGTCTACCTGTCAAGCTGTCACCTGTCAAGCTGACAGGTTGTCAAGCCTTGTCACGCCTCACTGACTGACTTGACAGGTGACAACAATGCACCACATGTCAGAGTGTCACTCACTTGTCTACCTGTCAAGCTGTCACCTGTCAAGCTGACAGGTTGTCAAGCCTTGTCACGCCTCACTGACTGACTTGACAGGTGACAACTATGCACCACATGTCAGAGTGTCACTCACTTGTCTACCTCTCAAGCTGTCACCTGTCAAGCTGACAGGTTGTCAAGCCTTGTCACGCCTCACTGACTGACTTGACAGGTGACAACATGCACCACATGTCAGAGTGTCACTCACTTGTCTACCTCTCAAGCTGTCACCTGTCAAGCTGACAGGTTGTCAAGCCTTGTCACGCCTCACTGACTGACTTGACAGGTGACAACATGCACCACATGTCAGAGTGTCACTCACTTGTCTACCTCTCAAGCTGTCACCTGTCAAGCTGACAGGTTGTCAAGCCTTGTCACGCCTCACTGACTGACTTGACAGGTGACAACAATGCACCACATGTCAGAGTGTCACTCACTTGTCTACCTCTCAAGCTGTCACCTGTCAAGCTGACAGGTTGTCAAGCCTTGTCACGCCTCACTGACTGACTTGACAGGTGACAACAATGCACCACATGTCAGAGTGTCACTCACTTGTCTACCTCTCAAGCTGTCACCTGTCAAGCTGACAGGTTGTCAAGCCTTGTCACGCCTCACTGACTGACTTGACAGGTGACAACAATGCACCACATGTCAGAGTGTCACTCACTTGTCTACCTCTCAAGCTGTCACCTGTCAAGCTGACAGGTTGTCAAGCCTTGTCACGCCTCACTGACTGACTTGACAGGTGACAACTATGCACCACATGTCAGAGTGTCACTCACTTGTCTACCTCTCAAGCTGTCACCTGTCAAGCTGACAGGTTGTCAAGCCTTGTCACGCCTCACTGACTGACTTGACAGGTGACAACAATGCACCACATGTCAGAGTGTCACTCACTTGTCTACCTCTCAAGCTGTCACCTGTCAAGCTGACAGGTTGTCAAGCCTTGTCACGCCTCACTGACTGACTTGACAGGTGACAACAATGCACCACATGTCAGAGTGTCACTCACTTGTCTACCTCTCAAGCTGTCACCTGTCAAGCTGACAGGTTGTCAAGCCTTGTCACGCCTCACTGACTGACTTGACAGGTGACAACTATGCACCACATGTCAGAGTGTCACTCACTTGTCTACCTGTCAAGCTGTCACCTGTCAAGCTGACAGGTTGTCAAGCCTTGTCACGCCTCACTGACTGACTTGACAGGTGACAACAATGCACCACATGTCAGAGTGTCACTCACTTGTCTACCTCTCAAGCTGTCACCTGTCAAGCTGACAGGTTGTCAAGCCTTGTCACGCCTCACTGACTGACTTGACAGGTGACAACATGCACCACATGTCAGAGTGTCACTCACTTGTCTACCTCTCAAGCTGTCACCTGTCAAGCTGACAGGTTGTCAAGCCTTGTCACGCCTCACTGACTGACTTGACAGGTGAACAATGCACCACATGTCAGAGTGTCACTCACTTGTCTACCTCTCAAGCTGTCACCTGTCAAGCTGACAGGTTGTCAAGCCTTGTCACGCCTCACTGACTGACTTGACAGGTGACAACAATGCACCACATGTCAGAGTGTCACTCACTTGTCTACCTCTCAAGCTGTCACCTGTCAAGCTGACAGGTTGTCAAGCCTTGTCACGCCTCACTGACTGACTTGACAGGTGACAACAATGCACCACATGTCAGAGTGTCACTCACTTGTCTACCTCTCAAGCTGTCACCTGTCAAGCTGACAGGTTGTCAAGCCTTGTCACGCCTCACTGACTGACTTGACAGGTGACAACAATGCACCACATGTCAGAGTGTCACTCACTTGTCTACCTGTCAAGCTGTCACCTGTCAAGCTGACAGGTTGTCAAGCCTTGTCACGCCTCACTGACTGACTTGACAGGTGACAACAATGCACCACATGTCAGAGTGTCACTCACTTGTCTACCTGTCAAGCTGTCACCTGTCAAGCTGACAGGTTGTCAAGCCTTGTCACGCCTCACTGAGACTTGACAGGTGACAACAATGCACCACATGTCAGAGTGTCACTCACTTGTCTACCTCTCAAGCTGTCACCTGTCAAGCTGACAGGTTGTCAAGCCTTGTCACGCCTCACTGACTGACTTGACAGGTGACAACAATGCACCACATGTCAGAGTGTCACTCACTTGTCTACCTTCAAGCTGTCACCTGTCAAGCTGACAGGTTGTCAAGCCTTGTCACGCCTCACTGACTGACTTGACAGGTGACAACAATGCACCACATGTCAGAGTGTCACTCACTTGTCTACCTCTCAAGCTGTCACCTGTCAAGCTGACAGGTTGTCAAGCCTTGTCACGCCTCACTGACTGACTTGACAGGTGAACAATGCACCACATGTCAGAGTGTCACTCACTTGTCTACCTCTCAAGCTGTCACCTGTCAAGCTGACAGGTTGTCAAGCCTTGTCACGCCTCACTGACTGACTTGACAGGTGACAACAATGCACCACATGTCAGAGTGTCACTCACTTGTCTACCTGTCAAGCTGTCACCTGTCAAGCTGACAGGTTGTCAAGCCTTGTCACGCCTCACTGACTGACTTGACAGGTGACAACAATGCACCACATGTCAGAGTGTCACTCACTTGTCTACCTCTCAAGCTGTCACCTGTCAAGCTGACAGGTTGTCAAGCCTTGTCACGCTCACTGACTGATTGACAGGTGACAACAATGCACCACATGTCAGAGTGTCACTCACTTGTCTACCTCTCAAGCTGTCACCTGTCAAGCTGACAGGTTGTCAAGCCTTGTCACGCCTCACTGACTGACTTGACAGGTGACAACAATGCACCACATGTCAGAGTGTCACTCACTTGTCTACCTTCAAGCTGTCACCTGTCAAGCTGACAGGTTGTCAAGCCTTGTCACGCCTCACTGACTGACTTGACAGGTGACAACTATGCACCACATGTCAGAGTGTCACTCACTTGTCTACCTCTCAAGCTGTCACCTGTCAAGCTGACAGGTTGTCAAGCCTTGTCACGCCTCACGATGACTTGACAGGTGACATGACAGGTGCAACAAGCTGTCACCTGTCAAGCGACAGGTTGT
>MRSW03000207.1:0-30302 GCA_001923025.3 Taenia multiceps | reverse complement strand
GACAGGTTGTCAAGCCTTGTCACGCCTCACTGACTACTTGACAGGTGACAACTATGCACCACATGTCAGTGTCACTCACTTGTCTACCTCTCAAGCTGTCACCTGTCAAGCTGACAGTTGTCAAGCCTTGTCACGCCTCACTGACTGACTTGACAGGTGACAACTATGCACCACATGTCAGAGTGTCACTCACTTTGTCTACCTCTCAAGCTGTCACCTGTCAAGCTGACAGTTGTCAAGCCTTGTCACGCCTCACTGACTGACTTGACAGGTGACAACTATGCACCACATGTCAGAGTGTCACTCACTTGTCTACTCTCAAGCTGTCACCTGTCAAGCTGACAGGTTGTCAAGCCTTGTCACGCCTCACTGACTGACTTGACAGGTGACAACATGCACCACATGTCAGAGTGTCACTCACTTGTCTACCTCTCAAGCTGTCACCTGTCAAGCTGACAGGTTGTCAAGCCTTGTCACGCCTCACTGACTGACTTGACAGGTGACAACTATGCACCACATGTCAGAGTGTCACTCACTTGTCTACCTGTCAAGCTGTCACCTGTCAAGCTGACAGGTTGTCAAGCCTTGTCACGCCTCACTGACTGACTTGACAGGTGACAACTATGCACCACATGTCAGAGTGTCACTCACTTGTCTACCTCTCAAGCTGTCACCTGTCAAGCTGACAGTTTGTCAAGCCTTGTCACGCCTCACTGACTGACTTGACAGGTGACAACTATGCACCACATGTCAGAGTGTCACTCACTTGTCTACCTCTCAAGCTGTCACCTGTCAAGCTGACAGGTTGTCAAGCCTTGTCACGCCTCACTGACTGACTTGACAGTGACACTATGCACCACATGTCAGAGTGTCACTCACTTGTCTACCTCTCAAGCTGTCCCACCTCAAGCTGACAGTTTGTCAAGCCTTGTCACCCTCACTGACTGACTTGACAGGTGACAACTATGCACCACATGTCAGAGTGTCACTCACTTGTCTACCTCTCAAGCTGTCACCTGTCAAGCTGACAGTTGTCAAGCCTTGTCACGCCTCACTGACTGACTTGACAGGTACAACTATGCACCACATGTCAGAGTGTCACTCACTTGTCTACCTCTCAAGCTGTCACCTGTCAAGCTGACAGTTGTCAAGCCTTGTCACGCCTCACTGACTGACTTGACAGGTGACAACTATGCACCACATGTCAGAGTGTCACTCACTTGTCTACCTCTCAAGCTGTCACCTGTCAAGCTGACAGGTGTCAAGCCTTGTCACGCCTCACTGACTGACTTGACAGGTGACAACATGCACCCATGTCAAGTGTCACTCACTTGTCTACCTCTCAAGCTGTCACCTGTCAAGCGTCAGGTTGTCAAGCCTTGTCACGCTCACTCACTGACTGACTTGACAGTGACAACTATGCACCACATGTCAGAGTGTC
Organism: Taenia multiceps; assembly: GCA_001923025.3. Lineage (NCBI taxonomy): Eukaryota > Metazoa > Platyhelminthes > Cestoda > Cyclophyllidea > Taeniidae > Taenia > Taenia multiceps. Next base: position 28,861 of record MRSW03000207.1, on the reverse strand, counting down.
ACTCACTTGTCTACCTCTCAAGCTGTCACCTCTCAAGCTGTCAGGTTGTCAAGCCTTGTCACGCCTCACTGACTGACTTGACAGGTGACAACTATGCACCACATGTCAGAGTGTCACTCACTTGTCTACCTCTCAAGCTGTCACCTCTCAAGCTGACAGGTTGTCAAGCCTTGTCACGCCTCACTGACTGACTTGACAGGTGACAACTATGCACCACATGTCAGAGTGTCACTCACTTGTCTACCTCTCAAGCTGTCACCTGTCAAGCTGTCAGGTTGTCAAGCCTTGTCACGCCTCACTGACTGACTTGACAGGTGACAACTATGCCCACATGTCAGAGTGTCACTCACTTGTCTACCTCTCAAGCTGTCACCTGTCAGCTGACAGGTTGTCAAGCCTTGTCACGCCCACTGACTGACTTGACAGGTGACAACTATGCACCACATGTCAGAGTGTCACTCACTTCTACCTCTCAAGCTGTCACCTGTCAAGCTGACAGGTTGTCAAGCCTTGTCACGCCTCACTGACTGACTTGACAGGTGACAACTATGCACCACATGTCAGAGTGTCACTCACTTGTCTACCCTCTCAAGCTGTCACCTGTCAAGCTGACAGGTTGTCAAGCCTTGTCACGCCTCACTGACTGACTTGACAGTGACAACTATGCACCACATGTCAGAGTGTCACTCACTTGTCTACCTCTCAAGCTGTCACCTGTCAAGCTGACAGGTTGTCAAGCCTTGTCACGCCTCACTGACTGACTTGACATGACAACTATGCACCACATGTCAGAGTGTCACTCACTTGTCTACCTCTCAAGCTGTCACCTGTCAAGCTGACAGGTTGTCAACCTTGTCACGCCTCACTGACTGACTTGACAGGTGACAACTATGCACCACATGTCAGAGTGTCACTCACTTGTCTACCTCTCAAGCTGTCACCTGTCAAGCTGACAGGTTGTCAAGCCTTGTCACGCCTCACTGACTGACTTGACAGGTGACAACTGCACCACATGTCAGAGTGTCACTCACTTGTCTACCTCTCAAGCTGTCACCTGTCAAGCTGACAGGTTGTCAAGCCTTGTCACGCCTCACTGACTGACTTGACAGGTGACAACTATGCACCACATGTCAGAGTGTCACTCACTTGTCTACCTCTCAAGCTGTCACCTGTCAAGCTGACAGGTTGTCAAGCCTTGTCACGCCTCACTGACTGACTTGACAGGTGACAACTATGCACCACATGTCAGAGTGTCACTCACTTGTCTACCTCTCAAGCTGTCACCTGTCAAGCTGACAGGTTGTCAAGCCTTGTCACGCCTCACTGACTGACTTGACAGGTGACAACATGCACCACATGTCAGAGTGTCACTCACTTGTCTACCTCTCAAGCTGTCACCTGTCAAGCTGACAGGTTGTCAAGCCTTGTCACGCCTCACTGACTGACTTGACAGTTGACAACTATGCACCACATGTCAGAGTGTCACTCACTTGTCTACCTCTCAAGCTGTCACCTGTCAAGCTGACAGGTTGTCAAGCCTTGTCACGCCTCACTGACTGACTTGACAGGTGACAACAATGCACCACATGTCAGAGTGTCACTCACTTGTCTACCTCTCAAGCTGTCACCTGTCAAGCTGACAGGTTGTCAAGCCTTGTCACGCCTCACTGACTGACTTGACAGGTGACAACAATGCACCACATGTCAGAGTGTCACTCACTTGTCTACCTCTCAAGCTGTCACCTGTCAAGCTGACAGGTTGTCAAGCCTTGTCACGCCTCACTGACTGACTTGACAGGTGACAACTATGCACCACATGTCAGAGTGTCACTCACTTGTCTACCTCTCAAGCTGTCACCTGTCAAGCTGACAGGTTGTCAAGCCTTGTCACGCCTCACTGACTGACTTGACAGGTGACAACTATGCACCACATGTCAGAGTGTCACTCACTTGTCTACCTCTCAAGCTGTCACCTGTCAAGCTGACAGGTTGTCAAGCCTTGTCACGCCTCACTGACTGACTTGACAGGTGACAACTATGCACCACATGTCAGAGTGTCACTCACTTGTCTACCTCTCAAGCTGTCACCTGTCAAGCTGACAGGTTGTCAAGCCTTGTCACGCCTCACTGACTGACTTGACAGGTGACAACTATGCACCACATGTCAGAGTGTCACTCACTTGTCTACCTCTCAAGCTGTCACCTGTCAAGCTGACAGGTTGTCAAGCCTTGTCACGCCTCACTGACTGACTTGACAGGTGACAACTATGCACCACATGTCAGAGTGTCACTCACTTGTCTACCTCTCAAGCTGTCACCTGTCAAGCTGACAGGTTGTCAAGCCTTGTCACGCCTCACTGACTGACTTGACAGGTGACAACTATGCACCACATGTCAGAGTGTCACTCACTTGTCTACCTCTCAAGCTGTCACCTGTCAAGCTGACAGGTTGTCAAGCCTTGTCACGCCTCACTGACTGACTTGACAGGTGACAACTATGCACCACATGTCAGAGTGTCACTCACTTGTCTACCTCTCAAGCTGTCACCTGTCAAGCTGACAGGTTGTCAAGCCTTGTCACGCCTCACTGACTGACTTGACAGGTGACAACTATGCACCACATGTCAGAGTGTCACTCACTTGTCTACCTCTCAAGCTGTCACCTGTCAAGCTGACAGGTTGTCAAGCCTTGTCACGCCTCACTGACTGACTTGACAGGTGACAACTATGCACCACATGTCAGAGTGTCACTCACTTGTCTACCTCTCAAGCTGTCACCTGTCAAGCTGTCAGGTTGTCAAGCCTTGTCACGCCTCACTGACTGACTTGACAGGTGACAACTATGCACCACATGTCAGAGTGTCACTCACTTGTCTACCTCTCAAGCTGTCACCTGTCAAGCTGACAGGTTGTCAAGCCTTGTCACGCCTCACTGACTGACTTGACAGGTGACAACATGCACCACATGTCAGAGTGTCACTCACTTGTCTACCTCTCAAGCTGTCACCTGTCAAGCTGACAGGTTGTCAAGCCTTGTCACGCCTCACTGACTGACTTGACAGGTGACAACTATGCACCACATGTCAGAGTGTCACTCACTTGTCTACCTCTCAAGCTGTCACCTGTCAAGCTGACAGGTTGTCAAGCCTTGTCACGCCTCACTGACTGACTTGACAGGTGACAACTATGCACCACATGTCAGAGTGTCACTCACTTGTCTACCTCTCAAGCTGTCACCTGTCAAGCTGACAGGTTGTCAAGCCTTGTCACGCCTCACTGACTGACTTGACAGGTGACAACTATGCACCACATGTCAGAGTGTCACTCACTTGTCTACCTCTCAAGCTGTCACCTGTCAAGCTGACAGGTTGTCAAGCCTTGTCACGCCTCACTGACTGACTTGACAGGTGACAACTATGCACCACATGTCAGAGTGTCACTCACTTGTCTACCTCTCAAGCTGTCACCTGTCAAGCTGACAGGTTGTCAAGCCTTGTCACGCCTCACTGACTGACTTGACAGGTGACAACTATGCACCACATGTCAGAGTGTCACTCACTTGTCTACCTCTCAAGCTGTCACCTGTCAAGCTGACAGGTTGTCAAGCCTTGTCACGCCTCACTGACTGACTTGACAGGTGACAACTATGCACCACATGTCAGAGTGTCACTCACTTGTCTACCTCTCAAGCTGTCACCTGTCAAGCTGACAGGTTGTCAAGCCTTGTCACGCCTCACTGACTGACTTGACAGGTGACAACTATGCACCACATGTCAGAGTGTCACTCACTTGTCTACCTCTCAAGCTGTCACCTGTCAAGCTGACAGGTTGTCAAGCCTTGTCACGCCTCACTGACTGACTTGACAGGTGACAACTATGCACCACATGTCAGAGTGTCACTCACTTGTCTACCTCTCAAGCTGTCACCTGTCAAGCTGACAGGTTGTCAAGCCTTGTCACGCCTCACTGACTGACTTGACAGGTGACAACTATGCACCACATGTCAGAGTGTCACTCACTTGTCTACCTCTCAAGCTGTCACCTGTCAAGCTGACAGGTTGTCAAGCCTTGTCACGCCTCACTGACTGACTTGACAGGTGACAACTATGCACCACATGTCAGAGTGTCACTCACTTGTCTACCTCTCAAGCTGTCACCTGTCAAGCTGACAGGTTGTCAAGCCTTGTCACGCCTCACTGACTGACTTGACAGGTGACAACTATGCACCACATGTCAGAGTGTCACTCACTTGTCTACCTCTCAAGCTGTCACCTGTCAAGCTGACAGGTTGTCAAGCCTTGTCACGCCTCACTGACTGACTTGACAGGTGACAACTATGCACCACATGTCAGAGTGTCACTCACTTGTCTACCTCTCAAGCTGTCACCTGTCAAGCTGACAGGTTGTCAAGCCTTGTCACGCCTCACTGACTGACTTGACAGGTGACAACTATGCACCACATGTCAGAGTGTCACTCACTTGTCTACCTCTCAAGCTGTCACCTGTCAAGCTGACAGGTTGTCAAGCCTTGTCACGCCTCACTGACTGACTTGACAGGTGACAACAATGCACCACATGTCAGAGTGTCACTCACTTGTCTACCTCTCAAGCTGTCACCTGTCAAGCTGACAGGTTGTCAAGCCTTGTCACGCCTCACTGACTGACTTGACAGGTGACAACATGCACCACATGTCAGAGTGTCACTCACTTGTCTACCTCTCAAGCTGTCACCTGTCAAGCTGACAGGTTGTCAAGCCTTGTCACGCCTCACTGACTGACTTGACAGGTGACAACTATGCACCACATGTCAGAGTGTCACTCACTTGTCTACCTCTCAAGCTGTCACCTGTCAAGCTGACAGGTTGTCAAGCCTTGTCACGCCTCACTGACTGACTTGACAGGTGACAACTATGCACCACATGTCAGAGTGTCACTCACTTGTCTACCTCTCAAGCTGTCACCTGTCAAGCTGACAGGTTGTCAAGCCTTGTCACGCCTCACTGACTGACTTGACAGGTGACAACTATGCACCACATGTCAGAGTGTCACTCACTTGTCTACCTCTCAAGCTGTCACCTGTCAAGCTGACAGGTTGTCAAGCCTTGTCACGCCTCACTGACTGACTTGACAGGTGACAACTATGCACCACATGTCAGAGTGTCACTCACTTGTCTACCTCTCAAGCTGTCACCTGTCAAGCTGACAGGTTGTCAAGCCTTGTCACGCCTCACTGACTGACTTGACAGGTGACAACTATGCACCACATGTCAGAGTGTCACTCACTTGTCTACCTCTCAAGCTGTCACCTGTCAAGCTGACAGGTTGTCAAGCCTTGTCACGCCTCACTGACTGACTTGACAGGTGACAACTATGCACCACATGTCAGAGTGTCACTCACTTGTCTACCTCTCAAGCTGTCACCTGTCAAGCTGACAGGTTGTCAAGCCTTGTCACGCCTCACTGACTGACTTGACAGGTGACAACTATGCACCACATGTCAGAGTGTCACTCACTTGTCTACCTCTCAAGCTGTCACCTGTCAAGCTGACAGGTTGTCAAGCCTTGTCACGCCTCACTGACTGACTTGACAGGTGACAACTATGCACCACATGTCAGAGTGTCACTCACTTGTCTACCTCTCAAGCTGTCACCTGTCAAGCTGACAGGTTGTCAAGCCTTGTCACGCCTCACTGACTGACTTGACAGGTGACAACTATGCACCACATGTCAGAGTGTCACTCACTTGTCTACCTCTCAAGCTGTCACCTGTCAAGCTGACAGGTTGTCAAGCCTTGTCACGCCTCACTGACTGACTTGACAGGTGACAACTATGCACCACATGTCAGAGTGTCACTCACTTGTCTACCTCTCAAGCTGTCACCTGTCAAGCTGACAGGTTGTCAAGCCTTGTCACGCCTCACTGACTGACTTGACAGGTGACAACTATGCACCACATGTCAGAGTGTCACTCACTTGTCTACCTCTCAAGCTGTCACCTGTCAAGCTGACAGGTTGTCAAGCCTTGTCACGCCTCACTGACTGACTTGACAGGTGACAACTATGCACCACATGTCAGAGTGTCACTCACTTGTCTACCTCTCAAGCTGTCACCTGTCAAGCTGACAGGTTGTCAAGCCTTGTCACGCCTCACTGACTGACTTGACAGGTGACAACTATGCACCACATGTCAGAGTGTCACTCACTTGTCTACCTCTCAAGCTGTCACCTGTCAAGCTGACAGGTTGTCAAGCCTTGTCACGCCTCACTGACTGACTTGACAGGTGACAACTATGCACCACATGTCAGAGTGTCACTCACTTGTCTACCTCTCAAGCTGTCACCTGTCAAGCTGACAGGTTGTCAAGCCTTGTCACGCCTCACTGACTGACTTGACAGGTGACAACTATGCACCACATGTCAGAGTGTCACTCACTTGTCTACCTCTCAAGCTGTCACCTGTCAAGCTGACAGGTTGTCAAGCCTTGTCACGCCTCACTGACTGACTTGACAGGTGACAACTATGCACCACATGTCAGAGTGTCACTCACTTGTCTACCTCTCAAGCTGTCACCTGTCAAGCTGACAGGTTGTCAAGCCTTGTCACGCCTCACTGACTGACTTGACAGGTGACAACTATGCACCACATGTCAGAGTGTCACTCACTTGTCTACCTCTCAAGCTGTCACCTGTCAAGCTGACAGGTTGTCAAGCCTTGTCACGCCTCACTGACTGACTTGACAGGTGACAACTATGCACCACATGTCAGAGTGTCACTCACTTGTCTACCTCTCAAGCTGTCACCTGTCAAGCTGACAGGTTGTCAAGCCTTGTCACGCCTCACTGACTGACTTGACAGGTGACAACTATGCACCACATGTCAGAGTGTCACTCACTTGTCTACCTCTCAAGCTGTCACCTGTCAAGCTGACAGGTTGTCAAGCCTTGTCACGCCTCACTGACTGACTTGACAGGTGACAACTATGCACCACATGTCAGAGTGTCACTCACTTGTCTACCTCTCAAGCTGTCACCTGTCAAGCTGACAGGTTGTCAAGCCTTGTCACGCCTCACTGACTGACTTGACAGGTGACAACTATGCACCACATGTCAGAGTGTCACTCACTTGTCTACCTCTCAAGCTGTCACCTGTCAAGCTGACAGGTTGTCAAGCCTTGTCACGCCTCACTGACTGACTTGACAGGTGACAACTATGCACCACATGTCAGAGTGTCACTCACTTGTCTACCTCTCAAGCTGTCACCTGTCAAGCTGACAGGTTGTCAAGCCTTGTCACGCCTCACTGACTGACTTGACAGGTGACAACTATGCACCACATGTCAGAGTGTCACTCACTTGTCTACCTCTCAAGCTGTCACCTGTCAAGCTGACAGGTTGTCAAGCCTTGTCACGCCTCACTGACTGACTTGACAGGTGACAACTATGCACCACATGTCAGAGTGTCACTCACTTGTCTACCTCTCAAGCTGTCACCTGTCAAGCTGACAGGTTGTCAAGCCTTGTCACGCCTCACTGACTGACTTGACAGGTGACAACATGCACCACATGTCAGAGTGTCACTCACTTGTCTACCTCTCAAGCTGTCACCTGTCAAGCTGACAGGTTGTCAAGCCTTGTCACGCCTCACTGACTGACTTGACAGGTGACAACTATGCACCACATGTCAGAGTGTCACTCACTTGTCTACCTCTCAAGCTGTCACCTGTCAAGCTGACAGGTTGTCAAGCCTTGTCACGCCTCACTGACTGACTTGACAGGTGACAACTATGCACCACATGTCAGAGTGTCACTCACTTGTCTACCTCTCAAGCTGTCACCTGTCAAGCTGACAGGTTGTCAAGCCTTGTCACGCCTCACTGACTGACTTGACAGGTGACAACTATGCACCACATGTCAGAGTGTCACTCACTTGTCTACCTCTCAAGCTGTCACCTGTCAAGCTGACAGGTTGTCAAGCCTTGTCACGCCTCACTGACTGACTTGACAGGTGACAACTATGCACCACATGTCAGAGTGTCACTCACTTGTCTACCTCTCAAGCTGTCACCTGTCAAGCTGACAGGTTGTCAAGCCTTGTCACGCCTCACTGACTGACTTGACAGGTGACAACTATGCACCACATGTCAGAGTGTCACTCACTTGTCTACCTCTCAAGCTGTCACCTGTCAAGCTGACAGGTTGTCAAGCCTTGTCACGCCTCACTGACTGACTTGACAGGTGACAACTATGCACCACATGTCAGAGTGTCACTCACTTGTCTACCTCTCAAGCTGTCACCTGTCAAGCTGACAGGTTGTCAAGCCTTGTCACGCCTCACTGACTGACTTGACAGGTGACAACTATGCACCACATGTCAGAGTGTCACTCACTTGTCTACCTCTCAAGCTGTCACCTGTCAAGCTGACAGGTTGTCAAGCCTTGTCACGCCTCACTGACTGACTTGACAGGTGACAACTATGCACCACATGTCAGAGTGTCACTCACTTGTCTACCTCTCAAGCTGTCACCTGTCAAGCTGACAGGTTGTCAAGCCTTGTCACGCCTCACTGACTGACTTGACAGGTGACAACTATGCACCACATGTCAGAGTGTCACTCACTTGTCTACCTCTCAAGCTGTCACCTGTCAAGCTGACAGGTTGTCAAGCCTTGTCACGCCTCACTGACTGACTTGACAGGTGACAACTATGCACCACATGTCAGAGTGTCACTCACTTGTCTACCTCTCAAGCTGTCACCTGTCAAGCTGACAGGTTGTCAAGCCTTGTCACGCCTCACTGACTGACTTGACAGGTGACAACTATGCACCACATGTCAGAGTGTCACTCACTTGTCTACCTCTCAAGCTGTCACCTGTCAAGCTGACAGGTTGTCAAGCCTTGTCACGCCTCACTGACTGACTTGACAGGTGACAACTATGCACCACATGTCAGAGTGTCACTCACTTGTCTACCTCTCAAGCTGTCACCTGTCAAGCTGACAGGTTGTCAAGCCTTGTCACGCCTCACTGACTGACTTGACAGGTGACAACTATGCACCACATGTCAGAGTGTCACTCACTTGTCTACCTCTCAAGCTGTCACCTGTCAAGCTGACAGGTTGTCAAGCCTTGTCACGCCTCACTGACTGACTTGACAGGTGACAACTATGCACCACATGTCAGAGTGTCACTCACTTGTCTACCTCTCAAGCTGTCACCTGTCAAGCTGACAGGTTGTCAAGCCTTGTCACGCCTCACTGACTGACTTGACAGGTGACAACTATGCACCACATGTCAGAGTGTCACTCACTTGTCTACCTCTCAAGCTGTCACCTGTCAAGCTGACAGGTTGTCAAGCCTTGTCACGCCTCACTGACTGACTTGACAGGTGACAACTATGCACCACATGTCAGAGTGTCACTCACTTGTCTACCTCTCAAGCTGTCACCTGTCAAGCTGACAGGTTGTCAAGCCTTGTCACGCCTCACTGACTGACTTGACAGGTGACAACTATGCACCACATGTCAGAGTGTCACTCACTTGTCTACCTCTCAAGCTGTCACCTGTCAAGCTGACAGGTTGTCAAGCCTTGTCACGCCTCACTGACTGACTTGACAGGTGACAACTATGCACCACATGTCAGAGTGTCACTCACTTGTCTACCTCTCAAGCTGTCACCTGTCAAGCTGACAGGTTGTCAAGCCTTGTCACGCCTCACTGACTGACTTGACAGGTGACAACTATGCACCACATGTCAGAGTGTCACTCACTTGTCTACCTCTCAAGCTGTCACCTGTCAAGCTGACAGGTTGTCAAGCCTTGTCACGCCTCACTGACTGACTTGACAGGTGACAACTATGCACCACATGTCAGAGTGTCACTCACTTGTCTACCTCTCAAGCTGTCACCTGTCAAGCTGACAGGTTGTCAAGCCTTGTCACGCCTCACTGACTGACTTGACAGGTGACAACTATGCACCACATGTCAGAGTGTCACTCACTTGTCTACCTCTCAAGCTGTCACCTGTCAAGCTGACAGGTTGTCAAGCCTTGTCACGCCTCACTGACTGACTTGACAGGTGACAACTATGCACCACATGTCAGAGTGTCACTCACTTGTCTACCTCTCAAGCTGTCACCTGTCAAGCTGACAGGTTGTCAAGCCTTGTCACGCCTCACTGACTGACTTGACAGGTGACAACTATGCACCACATGTCAGAGTGTCACTCACTTGTCTACCTCTCAAGCTGTCACCTGTCAAGCTGACAGGTTGTCAAGCCTTGTCACGCCTCACTGACTGACTTGACAGGTGACAACTATGCACCACATGTCAGAGTGTCACTCACTTGTCTACCTCTCAAGCTGTCACCTGTCAAGCTGACAGGTTGTCAAGCCTTGTCACGCCTCACTGACTGACTTGACAGGTGACAACTATGCACCACATGTCAGAGTGTCACTCACTTGTCTACCTCTCAAGCTGTCACCTGTCAAGCTGACAGGTTGTCAAGCCTTGTCACGCCTCACTGACTGACTTGACAGGTGACAACTATGCACCACATGTCAGAGTGTCACTCACTTGTCTACCTCTCAAGCTGTCACCTGTCAAGCTGACAGGTTGTCAAGCCTTGTCACGCCTCACTGACTGACTTGACAGGTGACAACTATGCACCACATGTCAGAGTGTCACTCACTTGTCTACCTCTCAAGCTGTCACCTGTCAAGCTGACAGGTTGTCAAGCCTTGTCACGCCTCACTGACTGACTTGACAGGTGACAACTATGCACCACATGTCAGAGTGTCACTCACTTGTCTACCTCTCAAGCTGTCACCTGTCAAGCTGACAGGTTGTCAAGCCTTGTCACGCCTCACTGACTGACTTGACAGGTGACAACTATGCACCACATGTCAGAGTGTCACTCACTTGTCTACCTCTCAAGCTGTCACCTGTCAAGCTGACAGGTTGTCAAGCCTTGTCACGCCTCACTGACTGACTTGACAGGTGACAACTATGCACCACATGTCAGAGTGTCACTCACTTGTCTACCTCTCAAGCTGTCACCTGTCAAGCTGACAGGTTGTCAAGCCTTGTCACGCCTCACTGACTGACTTGACAGGTGACAACTATGCACCACATGTCAGAGTGTCACTCACTTGTCTACCTCTCAAGCTGTCACCTGTCAAGCTGACAGGTTGTCAAGCCTTGTCACGCCTCACTGACTGACTTGACAGGTGACAACTATGCACCACATGTCAGAGTGTCACTCACTTGTCTACCTCTCAAGCTGTCACCTGTCAAGCTGACAGGTTGTCAAGCCTTGTCACGCCTCACTGACTGACTTGACAGGTGACAACTATGCACCACATGTCAGAGTGTCACTCACTTGTCTACCTCTCAAGCTGTCACCTGTCAAGCTGACAGGTTGTCAAGCCTTGTCACGCCTCACTGACTGACTTGACAGGTGACAACTATGCACCACATGTCAGAGTGTCACTCACTTGTCTACCTCTCAAGCTGTCACCTGTCAAGCTGACAGGTTGTCAAGCCTTGTCACGCCTCACTGACTGACTTGACAGGTGACAACTATGCACCACATGTCAGAGTGTCACTCACTTGTCTACCTCTCAAGCTGTCACCTGTCAAGCTGACAGGTTGTCAAGCCTTGTCACGCCTCACTGACTGACTTGACAGGTGACAACTATGCACCACATGTCAGAGTGTCACTCACTTGTCTACCTCTCAAGCTGTCACCTGTCAAGCTGACAGGTTGTCAAGCCTTGTCACGCCTCACTGACTGACTTGACAGGTGACAACTATGCACCACATGTCAGAGTGTCACTCACTTGTCTACCTCTCAAGCTGTCACCTGTCAAGCTGACAGGTTGTCAAGCCTTGTCACGCCTCACTGACTGACTTGACAGGTGACAACTATGCACCACATGTCAGAGTGTCACTCACTTGTCTACCTCTCAAGCTGTCACCTGTCAAGCTGACAGGTTGTCAAGCCTTGTCACGCCTCACTGACTGACTTGACAGGTGACAACTATGCACCACATGTCAGAGTGTCACTCACTTGTCTACCTCTCAAGCTGTCACCTGTCAAGCTGACAGGTTGTCAAGCCTTGTCACGCCTCACTGACTGACTTGACAGGTGACAACTATGCACCACATGTCAGAGTGTCACTCACTTGTCTACCTCTCAAGCTGTCACCTGTCAAGCTGACAGGTTGTCAAGCCTTGTCACGCCTCACTGACTGACTTGACAGGTGACAACTATGCACCACATGTCAGAGTGTCACTCACTTGTCTACCTCTCAAGCTGTCACCTGTCAAGCTGACAGGTTGTCAAGCCTTGTCACGCCTCACTGACTGACTTGACAGGTGACAACTATGCACCACATGTCAGAGTGTCACTCACTTGTCTACCTCTCAAGCTGTCACCTGTCAAGCTGACAGGTTGTCAAGCCTTGTCACGCCTCACTGACTGACTTGACAGGTGACAACTATGCACCACATGTCAGAGTGTCACTCACTTGTCTACCTCTCAAGCTGTCACCTGTCAAGCTGACAGGTTGTCAAGCCTTGTCACGCCTCACTGACTGACTTGACAGGTGACAACTATGCACCACATGTCAGAGTGTCACTCACTTGTCTACCTCTCAAGCTGTCACCTGTCAAGCTGACAGGTTGTCAAGCCTTGTCACGCCTCACTGACTGACTTGACAGGTGACAACTATGCACCACATGTCAGAGTGTCACTCACTTGTCTACCTCTCAAGCTGTCACCTGTCAAGCTGACAGGTTGTCAAGCCTTGTCACGCCTCACTGACTGACTTGACAGGTGACAACTATGCACCACATGTCAGAGTGTCACTCACTTGTCTACCTCTCAAGCTGTCACCTGTCAAGCTGACAGGTTGTCAAGCCTTGTCACGCCTCACTGACTGACTTGACAGGTGACAACTATGCACCACATGTCAGAGTGTCACTCACTTGTCTACCTCTCAAGCTGTCACCTGTCAAGCTGACAGGTTGTCAAGCCTTGTCACGCCTCACTGACTGACTTGACAGGTGACAACTATGCACCACATGTCAGAGTGTCACTCACTTGTCTACCTCTCAAGCTGTCACCTGTCAAGCTGACAGGTTGTCAAGCCTTGTCACGCCTCACTGACTGACTTGACAGGTGACAACTATGCACCACATGTCAGAGTGTCACTCACTTGTCTACCTCTCAAGCTGTCACCTGTCAAGCTGACAGGTTGTCAAGCCTTGTCACGCCTCACTGACTGACTTGACAGGTGACAACTATGCACCACATGTCAGAGTGTCACTCACTTGTCTACCTCTCAAGCTGTCACCTGTCAAGCTGACAGGTTGTCAAGCCTTGTCACGCCTCACTGACTGACTTGACAGGTGACAACTATGCACCACATGTCAGAGTGTCACTCACTTGTCTACCTCTCAAGCTGTCACCTGTCAAGCTGACAGGTTGTCAAGCCTTGTCACGCCTCACTGACTGACTTGACAGGTGACAACTATGCACCACATGTCAGAGTGTCACTCACTTGTCTACCTCTCAAGCTGTCACCTGTCAAGCTGACAGGTTGTCAAGCCTTGTCACGCCTCACTGACTGACTTGACAGGTGACAACTATGCACCACATGTCAGAGTGTCACTCACTTGTCTACCTCTCAAGCTGTCACCTGTCAAGCTGACAGGTTGTCAAGCCTTGTCACGCCTCACTGACTGACTTGACAGGTGACAACTATGCACCACATGTCAGAGTGTCACTCACTTGTCTACCTCTCAAGCTGTCACCTGTCAAGCTGACAGGTTGTCAAGCCTTGTCACGCCTCACTGACTGACTTGACAGGTGACAACTATGCACCACATGTCAGAGTGTCACTCACTTGTCTACCTCTCAAGCTGTCACCTGTCAAGCTGACAGGTTGTCAAGCCTTGTCACGCCTCACTGACTGACTTGACAGGTGACAACTATGCACCACATGTCAGAGTGTCACTCACTTGTCTACCTCTCAAGCTGTCACCTGTCAAGCTGACAGGTTGTCAAGCCTTGTCACGCCTCACTGACTGACTTGACAGGTGACAACTATGCACCACATGTCAGAGTGTCACTCACTTGTCTACCTCTCAAGCTGTCACCTGTCAAGCTGACAGGTTGTCAAGCCTTGTCACGCCTCACTGACTGACTTGACAGGTGACAACTATGCACCACATGTCAGAGTGTCACTCACTTGTCTACCTCTCAAGCTGTCACCTGTCAAGCTGACAGGTTGTCAAGCCTTGTCACGCCTCACTGACTGACTTGACAGGTGACAACTATGCACCACATGTCAGAGTGTCACTCACTTGTCTACCTCTCAAGCTGTCACCTGTCAAGCTGACAGGTTGTCAAGCCTTGTCACGCCTCACTGACTGACTTGACAGGTGACAACTATGCACCACATGTCAGAGTGTCACTCACTTGTCTACCTCTCAAGCTGTCACCTGTCAAGCTGACAGGTTGTCAAGCCTTGTCACGCCTCACTGACTGACTTGACAGGTGACAACTATGCACCACATGTCAGAGTGTCACTCACTTGTCTACCTCTCAAGCTGTCACCTGTCAAGCTGACAGGTTGTCAAGCCTTGTCACGCCTCACTGACTGACTTGACAGGTGACAACTATGCACCACATGTCAGAGTGTCACTCACTTGTCTACCTCTCAAGCTGTCACCTGTCAAGCTGACAGGTTGTCAAGCCTTGTCACGCCTCACTGACTGACTTGACAGGTGACAACTATGCACCACATGTCAGAGTGTCACTCACTTGTCTACCTCTCAAGCTGTCACCTGTCAAGCTGACAGGTTGTCAAGCCTTGTCACGCCTCACTGACTGACTTGACAGGTGACAACTATGCACCACATGTCAGAGTGTCACTCACTTGTCTACCTCTCAAGCTGTCACCTGTCAAGCTGACAGGTTGTCAAGCCTTGTCACGCCTCACTGACTGACTTGACAGGTGACAACTATGCACCACATGTCAGAGTGTCACTCACTTGTCTACCTCTCAAGCTGTCACCTGTCAAGCTGACAGGTTGTCAAGCCTTGTCACGCCTCACTGACTGACTTGACAGGTGACAACTATGCACCACATGTCAGAGTGTCACTCACTTGTCTACCTCTCAAGCTGTCACCTGTCAAGCTGACAGGTTGTCAAGCCTTGTCACGCCTCACTGACTGACTTGACAGGTGACAACTATGCACCACATGTCAGAGTGTCACTCACTTGTCTACCTCTCAAGCTGTCACCTGTCAAGCTGACAGGTTGTCAAGCCTTGTCACGCCTCACTGACTGACTTGACAGGTGACAACTATGCACCACATGTCAGAGTGTCACTCACTTGTCTACCTCTCAAGCTGTCACCTGTCAAGCTGACAGGTTGTCAAGCCTTGTCACGCCTCACTGACTGACTTGACAGGTGACAACTATGCACCACATGTCAGAGTGTCACTCACTTGTCTACCTCTCAAGCTGTCACCTGTCAAGCTGACAGGTTGTCAAGCCTTGTCACGCCTCACTGACTGACTTGACAGGTGACAACTATGCACCACATGTCAGAGTGTCACTCACTTGTCTACCTCTCAAGCTGTCACCTGTCAAGCTGACAGGTTGTCAAGCCTTGTCACGCCTCACTGACTGACTTGACAGGTGACAACTATGCACCACATGTCAGAGTGTCACTCACTTGTCTACCTCTCAAGCTGTCACCTGTCAAGCTGACAGGTTGTCAAGCCTTGTCACGCCTCACTGACTGACTTGACAGGTGACAACTATGCACCACATGTCAGAGTGTCACTCACTTGTCTACCTCTCAAGCTGTCACCTGTCAAGCTGACAGGTTGTCAAGCCTTGTCACGCCTCACTGACTGACTTGACAGGTGACAACTATGCACCACATGTCAGAGTGTCACTCACTTGTCTACCTCTCAAGCTGTCACCTGTCAAGCTGACAGGTTGTCAAGCCTTGTCACGCCTCACTGACTGACTTGACAGGTGACAACTATGCACCACATGTCAGAGTGTCACTCACTTGTCTACCTCTCAAGCTGTCACCTGTCAAGCTGACAGGTTGTCAAGCCTTGTCACGCCTCACTGACTGACTTGACAGGTGACAACTATGCACCACATGTCAGAGTGTCACTCACTTGTCTACCTCTCAAGCTGTCACCTGTCAAGCTGACAGGTTGTCAAGCCTTGTCACGCCTCACTGACTGACTTGACAGGTGACAACTATGCACCACATGTCAGAGTGTCACTCACTTGTCTACCTCTCAAGCTGTCACCTGTCAAGCTGACAGGTTGTCAAGCCTTGTCACGCCTCACTGACTGACTTGACAGGTGACAACTATGCACCACATGTCAGAGTGTCACTCACTTGTCTACCTCTCAAGCTGTCACCTGTCAAGCTGACAGGTTGTCAAGCCTTGTCACGCCTCACTGACTGACTTGACAGGTGACAACTATGCACCACATGTCAGAGTGTCACTCACTTGTCTACCTCTCAAGCTGTCACCTGTCAAGCTGACAGGTTGTCAAGCCTTGTCACGCCTCACTGACTGACTTGACAGGTGACAACTATGCACCACATGTCAGAGTGTCACTCACTTGTCTACCTCTCAAGCTGTCACCTGTCAAGCTGACAGGTTGTCAAGCCTTGTCACGCCTCACTGACTGACTTGACAGGTGACAACTATGCACCACATGTCAGAGTGTCACTCACTTGTCTACCTCTCAAGCTGTCACCTGTCAAGCTGACAGGTTGTCAAGCCTTGTCACGCCTCACTGACTGACTTGACAGGTGACAACTATGCACCACATGTCAGAGTGTCACTCACTTGTCTACCTCTCAAGCTGTCACCTGTCAAGCTGACAGGTTGTCAAGCCTTGTCACGCCTCACTGACTGACTTGACAGGTGACAACTATGCACCACATGTCAGAGTGTCACTCACTTGTCTACCTCTCAAGCTGTCACCTGTCAAGCTGACAGGTTGTCAAGCCTTGTCACGCCTCACTGACTGACTTGACAGGTGACAACTATGCACCACATGTCAGAGTGTCACTCACTTGTCTACCTCTCAAGCTGTCACCTGTCAAGCTGACAGGTTGTCAAGCCTTGTCACGCCTCACTGACTGACTTGACAGGTGACAACTATGCACCACATGTCAGAGTGTCACTCACTTGTCTACCTCTCAAGCTGTCACCTGTCAAGCTGACAGGTTGTCAAGCCTTGTCACGCCTCACTGACTGACTTGACAGGTGACAACTATGCACCACATGTCAGAGTGTCACTCACTTGTCTACCTCTCAAGCTGTCACCTGTCAAGCTGACAGGTTGTCAAGCCTTGTCACGCCTCACTGACTGACTTGACAGGTGACAACTATGCACCACATGTCAGAGTGTCACTCACTTGTCTACCTCTCAAGCTGTCACCTGTCAAGCTGACAGGTTGTCAAGCCTTGTCACGCCTCACTGACTGACTTGACAGGTGACAACTATGCACCACATGTCAGAGTGTCACTCACTTGTCTACCTCTCAAGCTGTCACCTGTCAAGCTGACAGGTTGTCAAGCCTTGTCACGCCTCACTGACTGACTTGACAGGTGACAACTATGCACCACATGTCAGAGTGTCACTCACTTGTCTACCTCTCAAGCTGTCACCTGTCAAGCTGACAGGTTGTCAAGCCTTGTCACGCCTCACTGACTGACTTGACAGGTGACAACTATGCACCACATGTCAGAGTGTCACTCACTTGTCTACCTCTCAAGCTGTCACCTGTCAAGCTGACAGGTTGTCAAGCCTTGTCACGCCTCACTGACTGACTTGACAGGTGACAACTATGCACCACATGTCAGAGTGTCACTCACTTGTCTACCTCTCAAGCTGTCACCTGTCAAGCTGACAGGTTGTCAAGCCTTGTCACGCCTCACTGACTGACTTGACAGGTGACAACTATGCACCACATGTCAGAGTGTCACTCACTTGTCTACCTCTCAAGCTGTCACCTGTCAAGCTGACAGGTTGTCAAGCCTTGTCACGCCTCACTGACTGACTTGACAGGTGACAACTATGCACCACATGTCAGAGTGTCACTCACTTGTCTACCTCTCAAGCTGTCACCTGTCAAGCTGACAGGTTGTCAAGCCTTGTCACGCCTCACTGACTGACTTGACAGGTGACAACTATGCACCACATGTCAGAGTGTCACTCACTTGTCTACCTCTCAAGCTGTCACCTGTCAAGCTGACAGGTTGTCAAGCCTTGTCACGCCTCACTGACTGACTTGACAGGTGACAACTATGCACCACATGTCAGAGTGTCACTCACTTGTCTACCTCTCAAGCTGTCACCTGTCAAGCTGACAGGTTGTCAAGCCTTGTCACGCCTCACTGACTGACTTGACAGGTGACAACTATGCACCACATGTCAGAGTGTCACTCACTTGTCTACCTCTCAAGCTGTCACCTGTCAAGCTGACAGGTTGTCAAGCCTTGTCACGCCTCACTGACTGACTTGACAGGTGACAACTATGCACCACATGTCAGAGTGTCACTCACTTGTCTACCTCTCAAGCTGTCACCTGTCAAGCTGACAGGTTGTCAAGCCTTGTCACGCCTCACTGACTGACTTGACAGGTGACAACTATGCACCACATGTCAGAGTGTCACTCACTTGTCTACCTCTCAAGCTGTCACCTGTCAAGCTGACAGGTTGTCAAGCCTTGTCACGCCTCACTGACTGACTTGACAGGTGACAACTATGCACCACATGTCAGAGTGTCACTCACTTGTCTACCTCTCAAGCTGTCACCTGTCAAGCTGACAGGTTGTCAAGCCTTGTCACGCCTCACTGACTGACTTGACAGGTGACAACTATGCACCACATGTCAGAGTGTCACTCACTTGTCTACCTCTCAAGCTGTCACCTGTCAAGCTGACAGGTTGTCAAGCCTTGTCACGCCTCACTGACTGACTTGACAGGTGACAACTATGCACCACATGTCAGAGTGTCACTCACTTGTCTACCTCTCAAGCTGTCACCTGTCAAGCTGACAGGTTGTCAAGCCTTGTCACGCCTCACTGACTGACTTGACAGGTGACAACTATGCACCACATGTCAGAGTGTCACTCACTTGTCTACCTCTCAAGCTGTCACCTGTCAAGCTGACAGGTTGTCAAGCCTTGTCACGCCTCACTGACTGACTTGACAGGTGACAACTATGCACCACATGTCAGAGTGTCACTCACTTGTCTACCTCTCAAGCTGTCACCTGTCAAGCTGACAGGTTGTCAAGCCTTGTCACGCCTCACTGACTGACTTGACAGGTGACAACTATGCACCACATGTCAGAGTGTCACTCACTTGTCTACCTCTCAAGCTGTCACCTGTCAAGCTGACAGGTTGTCAAGCCTTGTCACGCCTCACTGACTGACTTGACAGGTGACAACTATGCACCACATGTCAGAGTGTCACTCACTTGTCTACCTCTCAAGCTGTCACCTGTCAAGCTGACAGGTTGTCAAGCCTTGTCACGCCTCACTGACTGACTTGACAGGTGACAACTATGCACCACATGTCAGAGTGTCACTCACTTGTCTACCTCTCAAGCTGTCACCTGTCAAGCTGACAGGTTGTCAAGCCTTGTCACGCCTCACTGACTGACTTGACAGGTGACAACTATGCACCACATGTCAGAGTGTCACTCACTTGTCTACCTCTCAAGCTGTCACCTGTCAAGCTGACAGGTTGTCAAGCCTTGTCACGCCTCACTGACTGACTTGACAGGTGACAACTATGCACCACATGTCAGAGTGTCACTCACTTGTCTACCTCTCAAGCTGTCACCTGTCAAGCTGACAGGTTGTCAAGCCTTGTCACGCCTCACTGACTGACTTGACAGGTGACAACTATGCACCACATGTCAGAGTGTCACTCACTTGTCTACCTCTCAAGCTGTCACCTGTCAAGCTGACAGGTTGTCAAGCCTTGTCACGCCTCACTGACTGACTTGACAGGTGACAACTATGCACCACATGTCAGAGTGTCACTCACTTGTCTACCTCTCAAGCTGTCACCTGTCAAGCTGACAGGTTGTCAAGCCTTGTCACGCCTCACTGACTGACTTGACAGGTGACAACTATGCACCACATGTCAGAGTGTCACTCACTTGTCTACCTCTCAAGCTGTCACCTGTCAAGCTGACAGGTTGTCAAGCCTTGTCACGCCTCACTGACTGACTTGACAGGTGACAACTATGCACCACATGTCAGAGTGTCACTCACTTGTCTACCTCTCAAGCTGTCACCTGTCAAGCTGACAGGTTGTCAAGCCTTGTCACGCCTCACTGACTGACTTGACAGGTGACAACTATGCACCACATGTCAGAGTGTCACTCACTTGTCTACCTCTCAAGCTGTCACCTGTCAAGCTGACAGGTTGTCAAGCCTTGTCACGCCTCACTGACTGACTTGACAGGTGACAACTATGCACCACATGTCAGAGTGTCACTCACTTGTCTACCTCTCAAGCTGTCACCTGTCAAGCTGACAGGTTGTCAAGCCTTGTCACGCCTCACTGACTGACTTGACAGGTGACAACTATGCACCACATGTCAGAGTGTCACTCACTTGTCTACCTCTCAAGCTGTCACCTGTCAAGCTGACAGGTTGTCAAGCCTTGTCACGCCTCACTGACTGACTTGACAGGTGACAACTATGCACCACATGTCAGAGTGTCACTCACTTGTCTACCTCTCAAGCTGTCACCTGTCAAGCTGACAGGTTGTCAAGCCTTGTCACGCCTCACTGACTGACTTGACAGGTGACAACTATGCACCACATGTCAGAGTGTCACTCACTTGTCTACCTCTCAAGCTGTCACCTGTCAAGCTGACAGGTTGTCAAGCCTTGTCACGCCTCACTGACTGACTTGACAGGTGACAACTATGCACCACATGTCAGAGTGTCACTCACTTGTCTACCTCTCAAGCTGTCACCTGTCAAGCTGACAGGTTGTCAAGCCTTGTCACGCCTCACTGACTGACTTGACAGGTGACAACTATGCACCACATGTCAGAGTGTCACTCACTTGTCTACCTCTCAAGCTGTCACCTGTCAAGCTGACAGGTTGTCAAGCCTTGTCACGCCTCACTGACTGACTTGACAGGTGACAACTATGCACCACATGTCAGAGTGTCACTCACTTGTCTACCTCTCAAGCTGTCACCTGTCAAGCTGACAGGTTGTCAAGCCTTGTCACGCCTCACTGACTGACTTGACAGGTGACAACTATGCACCACATGTCAGAGTGTCACTCACTTGTCTACCTCTCAAGCTGTCACCTGTCAAGCTGACAGGTTGTCAAGCCTTGTCACGCCTCACTGACTGACTTGACAGGTGACAACTATGCACCACATGTCAGAGTGTCACTCACTTGTCTACCTCTCAAGCTGTCACCTGTCAAGCTGACAGGTTGTCAAGCCTTGTCACGCCTCACTGACTGACTTGACAGGTGACAACTATGCACCACATGTCAGAGTGTCACTCACTTGTCTACCTCTCAAGCTGTCACCTGTCAAGCTGACAGGTTGTCAAGCCTTGTCACGCCTCACTGACTGACTTGACAGGTGACAACTATGCACCACATGTCAGAGTGTCACTCACTTGTCTACCTCTCAAGCTGTCACCTGTCAAGCTGACAGGTTGTCAAGCCTTGTCACGCCTCACTGACTGACTTGACAGGTGACAACTATGCACCACATGTCAGAGTGTCACTCACTTGTCTACCTCTCAAGCTGTCACCTGTCAAGCTGACAGGTTGTCAAGCCTTGTCACGCCTCACTGACTGACTTGACAGGTGACAACTATGCACCACATGTCAGAGTGTCACTCACTTGTCTACCTCTCAAGCTGTCACCTGTCAAGCTGACAGGTTGTCAAGCCTTGTCACGCCTCACTGACTGACTTGACAGGTGACAACTATGCACCACATGTCAGAGTGTCACTCACTTGTCTACCTCTCAAGCTGTCACCTGTCAAGCTGACAGGTTGTCAAGCCTTGTCACGCCTCACTGACTGACTTGACAGGTGACAACTATGCACCACATGTCAGAGTGTCACTCACTTGTCTACCTCTCAAGCTGTCACCTGTCAAGCTGACAGGTTGTCAAGCCTTGTCACGCCTCACTGACTGACTTGACAGGTGACAACTATGCACCACATGTCAGAGTGTCACTCACTTGTCTACCTCTCAAGCTGTCACCTGTCAAGCTGACAGGTTGTCAAGCCTTGTCACGCCTCACTGACTGACTTGACAGGTGACAACTATGCACCACATGTCAGAGTGTCACTCACTTGTCTACCTCTCAAGCTGTCACCTGTCAAGCTGACAGGTTGTCAAGCCTTGTCACGCCTCACTGACTGACTTGACAGGTGACAACTATGCACCACATGTCAGAGTGTCACTCACTTGTCTACCTCTCAAGCTGTCACCTGTCAAGCTGACAGGTTGTCAAGCCTTGTCACGCCTCACTGACTGACTTGACAGGTGACAACTATGCACCACATGTCAGAGTGTCACTCACTTGTCTACCTCTCAAGCTGTCACCTGTCAAGCTGACAGGTTGTCAAGCCTTGTCACGCCTCACTGACTGACTTGACAGGTGACAACTATGCACCACATGTCAGAGTGTCACTCACTTGTCTACCTCTCAAGCTGTCACCTGTCAAGCTGACAGGTTGTCAAGCCTTGTCACGCCTCACTGACTGACTTGACAGGTGACAACTATGCACCACATGTCAGAGTGTCACTCACTTGTCTACCTCTCAAGCTGTCACCTGTCAAGCTGACAGGTTGTCAAGCCTTGTCACGCCTCACTGACTGACTTGACAGGTGACAACTATGCACCACATGTCAGAGTGTCACTCACTTGTCTACCTCTCAAGCTGTCACCTGTCAAGCTGACAGGTTGTCAAGCCTTGTCACGCCTCACTGACTGACTTGACAGGTGACAACTATGCACCACATGTCAGAGTGTCACTCACTTGTCTACCTCTCAAGCTGTCACCTGTCAAGCTGACAGGTTGTCAAGCCTTGTCACGCCTCACTGACTGACTTGACAGGTGACAACTATGCACCACATGTCAGAGTGTCACTCACTTGTCTACCTCTCAAGCTGTCACCTGTCAAGCTGACAGGTTGTCAAGCCTTGTCACGCCTCACTGACTGACTTGACAGGTGACAACTATGCACCACATGTCAGAGTGTCACTCACTTGTCTACCTCTCAAGCTGTCACCTGTCAAGCTGACAGGTTGTCAAGCCTTGTCACGCCTCACTGACTGACTTGACAGGTGACAACTATGCACCACATGTCAGAGTGTCACTCACTTGTCTACCTCTCAAGCTGTCACCTGTCAAGCTGACAGGTTGTCAAGCCTTGTCACGCCTCACTGACTGACTTGACAGGTGACAACTATGCACCACATGTCAGAGTGTCACTCACTTGTCTACCTCTCAAGCTGTCACCTGTCAAGCTGACAGGTTGTCAAGCCTTGTCACGCCTCACTGACTGACTTGACAGGTGACAACTATGCACCACATGTCAGAGTGTCACTCACTTGTCTACCTCTCAAGCTGTCACCTGTCAAGCTGACAGGTTGTCAAGCCTTGTCACGCCTCACTGACTGACTTGACAGGTGACAACTATGCACCACATGTCAGAGTGTCACTCACTTGTCTACCTCTCAAGCTGTCACCTGTCAAGCTGACAGGTTGTCAAGCCTTGTCACGCCTCACTGACTGACTTGACAGGTGACAACTATGCACCACATGTCAGAGTGTCACTCACTTGTCTACCTCTCAAGCTGTCACCTGTCAAGCTGACAGGTTGTCAAGCCTTGTCACGCCTCACTGACTGACTTGACAGGTGACAACTATGCACCACATGTCAGAGTGTCACTCACTTGTCTACCTCTCAAGCTGTCACCTGTCAAGCTGACAGGTTGTCAAGCCTTGTCACGCCTCACTGACTGACTTGACAGGTGACAACTATGCACCACATGTCAGAGTGTCACTCACTTGTCTACCTCTCAAGCTGTCACCTGTCAAGCTGACAGGTTGTCAAGCCTTGTCACGCCTCACTGACTGACTTGACAGGTGACAACTATGCACCACATGTCAGAGTGTCACTCACTTGTCTACCTCTCAAGCTGTCACCTGTCAAGCTGACAGGTTGTCAAGCCTTGTCACGCCTCACTGACTGACTTGACAGGTGACAACTATGCACCACATGTCAGAGTGTCACTCACTTGTCTACCTCTCAAGCTGTCACCTGTCAAGCTGACAGGTTGTCAAGCCTTGTCACGCCTCACTGACTGACTTGACAGGTGACAACTATGCACCACATGTCAGAGTGTCACTCACTTGTCTACCTCTCAAGCTGTCACCTGTCAAGCTGACAGGTTGTCAAGCCTTGTCACGCCTCACTGACTGACTTGACAGGTGACAACTATGCACCACATGTCAGAGTGTCACTCACTTGTCTACCTCTCAAGCTGTCACCTGTCAAGCTGACAGGTTGTCAAGCCTTGTCACGCCTCACTGACTGACTTGACAGGTGACAACTATGCACCACATGTCAGAGTGTCACTCACTTGTCTACCTCTCAAGCTGTCACCTGTCAAGCTGACAGGTTGTCAAGCCTTGTCACGCCTCACTGACTGACTTGACAGGTGACAACTATGCACCACATGTCAGAGTGTCACTCACTTGTCTACCTCTCAAGCTGTCACCTGTCAAGCTGACAGGTTGTCAAGCCTTGTCACGCCTCACTGACTGACTTGACAGGTGACAACTATGCACCACATGTCAGAGTGTCACTCACTTGTCTACCTCTCAAGCTGTCACCTGTCAAGCTGACAGGTTGTCAAGCCTTGTCACGCCTCACTGACTGACTTGACAGGTGACAACTATGCACCACATGTCAGAGTGTCACTCACTTGTCTACCTCTCAAGCTGTCACCTGTCAAGCTGACAGGTTGTCAAGCCTTGTCACGCCTCACTGACTGACTTGACAGGTGACAACTATGCACCACATGTCAGAGTGTCACTCACTTGTCTACCTCTCAAGCTGTCACCTGTCAAGCTGACAGGTTGTCAAGCCTTGTCACGCCTCACTGACTGACTTGACAGGTGACAACTATGCACCACATGTCAGAGTGTCACTCACTTGTCTACCTCTCAAGCTGTCACCTGTCAAGCTGACAGGTTGTCAAGCCTTGTCACGCCTCACTGACTGACTTGACAGGTGACAACAATGCACCACATGTCAGAGTGTCACTCACTTGTCTACCTCTCAAGCTGTCACCTGTCAAGCTGACAGGTTGTCAAGCCTTGTCACGCCTCACTGACTGACTTGACAGGTGACAACTATGCACCACATGTCAGAGTGTCACTCACTTGTCTACCTCTCAAGCTGTCACCTGTCAAGCTGACAGGTTGTCAAGCCTTGTCACGCCTCACTGACTGACTTGACAGGTGACAACTATGCACCACATGTCAGAGTGTCACTCACTTGTCTACCTCTCAAGCTGTCACCTGTCAAGCTGACAGGTTGTCAAGCCTTGTCACGCCTCACTGACTGACTTGACAGGTGACAACTATGCACCACATGTCAGAGTGTCACTCACTTGTCTACCTCTCAAGCTGTCACCTGTCAAGCTGACAGGTTGTCAAGCCTTGTCACGCCTCACTGACTGACTTGACAGGTGACAACTATGCACCACATGTCAGAGTGTCACTCACTTGTCTACCTCTCAAGCTGTCACCTGTCAAGCTGACAGGTTGTCAAGCCTTGTCACGCCTCACTGACTGACTTGACAGGTGACAACTATGCACCACATGTCAGAGTGTCACTCACTTGTCTACCTCTCAAGCTGTCACCTGTCAAGCTGACAGGTTGTCAAGCCTTGTCACGCCTCACTGACTGACTTGACAGGTGACAACTATGCACCACATGTCAGAGTGTCACTCACTTGTCTACCTCTCAAGCTGTCACCTGTCAAGCTGACAGGTTGTCAAGCCTTGTCACGCCTCACTGACTGACTTGACAGGTGACAACTATGCACCACATGTCAGAGTGTCACTCACTTGTCTACCTCTCAAGCTGTCACCTGTCAAGCTGACAGGTTGTCAAGCCTTGTCACGCCTCACTGACTGACTTGACAGGTGACAACTATGCACCACATGTCAGAGTGTCACTCACTTGTCTACCTCTCAAGCTGTCACCTGTCAAGCTGACAGGTTGTCAAGCCTTGTCACGCCTCACTGACTGACTTGACAGGTGACAACTATGCACCACATGTCAGAGTGTCACTCACTTGTCTACCTCTCAAGCTGTCACCTGTCAAGCTGACAGGTTGTCAAGCCTTGTCACGCCTCACTGACTGACTTGACAGGTGACAACTATGCACCACATGTCAGAGTGTCACTCACTTGTCTACCTCTCAAGCTGTCACCTGTCAAGCTGACAGGTTGTCAAGCCTTGTCACGCCTCACTGACTGACTTGACAGGTGACAACTATGCACCACATGTCAGAGTGTCACTCACTTGTCTACCTCTCAAGCTGTCACCTGTCAAGCTGACAGGTTGTCAAGCCTTGTCACGCCTCACTGACTGACTTGACAGGTGACAACTATGCACCACATGTCAGAGTGTCACTCACTTGTCTACCTCTCAAGCTGTCACCTGTCAAGCTGACAGGTTGTCAAGCCTTGTCACGCCTCACTGACTGACTTGACAGGTGACAACTATGCACCACATGTCAGAGTGTCACTCACTTGTCTACCTCTCAAGCTGTCACCTGTCAAGCTGACAGGTTGTCAAGCCTTGTCACGCCTCACTGACTGACTTGACAGGTGACAACTATGCACCACATGTCAGAGTGTCACTCACTTGTCTACCTCTCAAGCTGTCACCTGTCAAGCTGACAGGTTGTCAAGCCTTGTCACGCCTCACTGACTGACTTGACAGGTGACAACTATGCACCACATGTCAGAGTGTCACTCACTTGTCTACCTCTCAAGCTGTCACCTGTCAAGCTGACAGGTTGTCAAGCCTTGTCACGCCTCACTGACTGACTTGACAGGTGACAACTATGCACCACATGTCAGAGTGTCACTCACTTGTCTACCTCTCAAGCTGTCACCTGTCAAGCTGACAGGTTGTCAAGCCTTGTCACGCCTCACTGACTGACTTGACAGGTGACAACTATGCACCACATGTCAGAGTGTCACTCACTTGTCTACCTCTCAAGCTGTCACCTGTCAAGCTGACAGGTTGTCAAGCCTTGTCACGCCTCACTGACTGACTTGACAGGTGACAACATGCACCACATGTCAGAGTGTCACTCACTTGTCTACCTCTCAAGCTGTCACCTGTCAAGCTGACAGGTTGTCAAGCCTTGTCACGCCTCACTGACTGACTTGACAGGTGACAACTATGCACCACATGTCAGAGTGTCACTCACTTGTCTACCTCTCAAGCTGTCACCTGTCAAGCTGACAGGTTGTCAAGCCTTGTCACGCCTCACTGACTGACTTGACAGGTGACAACTATGCACCACATGTCAGAGTGTCACTCACTTGTCTACCTCTCAAGCTGTCACCTGTCAAGCTGACAGGTTGTCAAGCCTTGTCACGCCTCACTGACTGACTTGACAGGTGACAACTATGCACCACATGTCAGAGTGTCACTCACTTGTCTACCTCTCAAGCTGTCACCTGTCAAGCTGACAGGTTGTCAAGCCTTGTCACGCCTCACTGACTGACTTGACAGGTGACAACTATGCACCACATGTCAGAGTGTCACTCACTTGTCTACCTCTCAAGCTGTCACCTGTCAAGCTGACAGGTTGTCAAGCCTTGTCACGCCTCACTGACTGACTTGACAGGTGACAACTATGCACCACATGTCAGAGTGTCACTCACTTGTCTACCTCTCAAGCTGTCACCTGTCAAGCTGACAGGTTGTCAAGCCTTGTCACGCCTCACTGACTGACTTGACAGGTGACAACTATGCACCACATGTCAGAGTGTCACTCACTTGTCTACCTCTCAAGCTGTCACCTGTCAAGCTGACAGGTTGTCAAGCCTTGTCACGCCTCACTGACTGACTTGACAGGTGACAACTATGCACCACATGTCAGAGTGTCACTCACTTGTCTACCTCTCAAGCTGTCACCTGTCAAGCTGACAGGTTGTCAAGCCTTGTCACGCCTCACTGACTGACTTGACAGGTGACAACTATGCACCACATGTCAGAGTGTCACTCACTTGTCTACCTCTCAAGCTGTCACCTGTCAAGCTGACAGGTTGTCAAGCCTTGTCACGCCTCACTGACTGACTTGACAGGTGACAACTATGCACCACATGTCAGAGTGTCACTCACTTGTCTACCTCTCAAGCTGTCACCTGTCAAGCTGACAGGTTGTCAAGCCTTGTCACGCCTCACTGACTGACTTGACAGGTGACAACTATGCACCACATGTCAGAGTGTCACTCACTTGTCTACCTCTCAAGCTGTCACCTGTCAAGCTGACAGGTTGTCAAGCCTTGTCACGCCTCACTGACTGACTTGACAGGTGACAACTATGCACCACATGTCAGAGTGTCACTCACTTGTCTACCTCTCAAGCTGTCACCTGTCAAGCTGACAGGTTGTCAAGCCTTGTCACGCCTCACTGACTGACTTGACAGTGACAACTATGCACCACATGTCAGAGTGTCACTCACTTTGTC
>MRSW03000206.1:0-25334 GCA_001923025.3 Taenia multiceps | reverse complement strand
TCAGCTGTCACCTTTCAAGCTGACAGTTGTCAAGCCTTGTCACGCCTCACTGACTGACTTGACAGGTGACAACTAGCACCACATGTCATGTCACTCACTTGTCTACCTCTCAAGCTGTCACCTGTCAAGCTGACAGTTGTCAAGCCTTGTCACGCCCACTGACTGACTTGACAGGTGACAACTGCACCACATGTCAGAGTGTCACTCACTTGTCTACCTCTCAAGCTGTCACCTGTCAAGCTGCAGGTTCAAGCCTTGTCACGCCTCACTGACTGACTTGACAGGTGACAACTGCACCACATGTCAGAGTGTCACTCACTTGTCTACCTCTCAAGCTGTCACCTGTCAAGCTGACAGGTTTCAAGCCTTGTCACCGCCTCACTGACTGACTTGACAGGTGACAACTATGCACCACATGTCAGAGTGTCACTCACTTGTCTACCTCTCAAGCGTCACCTGTCAAGCTGACAGGTTGTCAAGCCTTGTCCACGCCTCACTGACTGACTTGACAGTGACAACTATGCACCACATGTCAGAGTGTCACTCACTTGTCTACCTCTCAAGCTGTCACCTGTCAAGCTGACAGGTTTCAAGCCTTGTCACGCCTCACTGACTGACTTGACAGGTGACAACTATGCACCACATGTCAGAGTGTCACTCACTTGTCTACCTCTCAAGCTGTCACCTGTCAAGCTGACAGGTTGTCAAGCCTTGTCACGCCTCACTGACTGACTTGACAGGTGACAACTATGCACCACATGTCAGAGTGTCACTCACTTGTCTACCTCTCAAGCTGTCACCTGTCAAGCTGACAGGTTGTCAACCTTGTCACGCCTCACTGACTGACTTGACAGGTGACAACATGCACCACATGTCAGAGTGTCACTCACTTGTCTACCTCTCAAGCTGTCACCTGTCAAGCTGACAGGTTGTCAAGCCTTGTCACGCCTCACTGACTGACTTGACAGGTGACAATGCACCACATGTCAGAGTGTCACTCACTTGTCTACCTCTCAAGCTGTCACCTGTCAAGCTGACAGGTTGTCAGCCTTGTCACGCCTCACTGACTGACTTGACAGGTGACAACAATGCACCACATGTCAGAGTGTCACTCACTTGTCTACCTCTCAAGCTGTCACCTGTCAAGCTGACAGGTTGTCAAGCCTTGTCACGACGCCTCACTGACTGACTTGACAGGTGACAATGCACCACATGTCAGAGTGTCACTCACTTGTCTACCTCTCAAGCTGTCACCTGTCAAGCTGACAGGTTGTCAAGCCTTGTCACGCCTCACTGACTGACTTGACAGGTGACAACTATGCACCACATGTCAGAGTGTCACTCACTTGTCTACCTCTCAAGCTGTCACCTGTCAAGCTGACAGGTTGTCAAGCCTTGTCACGCCTCACTGACTGACTTGACAGTGACAACTATGCACCACATGTCAGAGTGTCACTCACTTGTCTACCTCTCAAGCTGTCACCTGTCAAGCTGACAGGTTGTCAAGCCTTGTCACGCCTCCTGACTGACTTGACAGGTGACAACATGCACCACATGTCAGAGTGTCACTCACTTGTCTACCTCTCAAGCTGTCACCTGTCAAGCTGACAGGTTGTCAAGCCTTGTCACGCCTCACTGACTGACTTGACAGGTGACAACTATGCACCACATGTCAGAGTGTCACTCACTTGTCTACCTCTCAAGCTGTCACCTGTCAAGCTGACAGGTTGTCAAGCCTTGTCACGCCTCCTCACTGACTGACTTGACAGGTGACAACTATGCACCACATGTCAGAGTGTCACTCACTTGTCTACCTCTCAAGCTGTCACCTGTCAAGCTGACAGGTTGTCAAGCCTTGTCACGCCCTCACTGACTGACTTGACAGGTGACAACTATGCACCACATGTCGAGTGTCACTCACTTGTCTACCTCTCAAGCTGTCACCTGTCAAGCTGACAGGTTGTCAAGCCTTGTCACGCGCCTCACTGACTGACTTGACAGGTGACAACTATGCACCACATGTCGAGTGTCACTCACTTGTCTACCTCTCAAGCTGTCACCTGTCAAGCTGACAGGTTGTCAAGCCTTGTCACGCCTCACTGACTGACTTGACAGGTGACAACTATGCACCACATGTCAGAGTGTCACTCACTTGTCTACCTCTCAAGCTGTCACCTGTCAAGCTGACAGGTTGTCAAGCCTTGTCACGCCTCACTGACTGACTTGACAGGTGACAACTATGCACCACATGTCAGAGTGTCACTCACTTGTCTACCTCTCAAGCTGTCACCTGTCAAGCTGACAGGTTGTCAAGCCTTGTCACGCCTCACTGACTGACTTGACAGGTGACAACTATGCACCACATGTCAGAGTGTCACTCACTTGTCTACCTCTCAAGCTGTCACCTGTCAAGCTGACAGGTTGTCAAGCCTTGTCACGCCTCACTGACTGACTTGACAGGTGACAACTATGCACCACATGTCAGAGTGTCACTCACTTGTCTACCTCTCAAGCTGTCACCTGTCAAGCTGACAGGTTGTCAAGCCTTGTCACGCCTCACTGACTGACTTGACAGGTGACAACTGCACCACATGTCAGAGTGTCACTCACTTGTCTACCTCTCAAGCTGTCACCTGTCAAGCTGACAGGTTGTCAAGCCTTGTCACGCCTCACTGACTGACTTGACAGGTGACAACTATGCACCACATGTCAGAGTGTCACTCACTTGTCTACCTCTCAAGCTGTCACCTGTCAAGCTGACAGGTTGTCAAGCCTTGTCACGCCTCACTGACTGACTTGACAGGTGACAACTATGCACCACATGTCAGAGTGTCACTCACTTGTCTACCTCTCAAGCTGTCACCTGTCAAGCTGACAGGTTGTCAAGCCTTGTCACGCCTCACTGACTGACTTGACAGGTGACAACTATGCACCACATGTCAGAGTGTCACTCACTTGTCTACCTCTCAAGCTGTCACCTGTCAAGCTGACAGGTTGTCAAGCCTTGTCACGCCTCACTGACTGACTTGACAGGTGACAACTGCACCACATGTCAGAGTGTCACTCACTTGTCTACCTCTCAAGCTGTCACCTGTCAAGCTGACAGGTTGTCAAGCCTTGTCACGCCTCACTGACTGACTTGACAGGTGACAACTATGCACCACATGTCAGAGTGTCACTCACTTGTCTACCTCTCAAGCTGTCACCTGTCAAGCTGACAGGTTGTCAAGCCTTGTCACGCCTCACTGACTGACTTGACAGGTGACAACTATGCACCACATGTCAGAGTGTCACTCACTTGTCTACCTCTCAAGCTGTCACCTGTCAAGCTGACAGGTTGTCAAGCCTTGTCACGCCTCACTGACTGACTTGACAGGTGACAACTATGCACCACATGTCAGAGTGTCACTCACTTGTCTACCTCTCAAGCTGTCACCTGTCAAGCTGACAGGTTGTCAAGCCTTGTCACGCCTCACTGACTGACTTGACAGGTGACAACTATGCACCACATGTCAGAGTGTCACTCACTTGTCTACCTCTCAAGCTGTCACCTGTCAAGCTGACAGTCTGTCAAGCCTTGTCACGCCTCACTGACTGACTTGACAGGTGACAACTATGCACCACATGTCAGAGTGTCACTCACTTGTCTACCTCTCAAGCTGTCACCTGTCAAGCTGACAGGTTGTCAAGCCTTGTCACGCCTCACTGACTGACTTGACAGGTGACAACTATGCACCACATGTCAGAGTGTCACTCACTTGTCTACCTCTCAAGCTGTCACCTGTCAAGCTGACAGGTTGTCAAGCCTTGTCACGCCTCACTGACTGACTTGACAGGTGACAACTATGCACCACATGTCAGAGTGTCACTCACTTGTCTACCTCTCAAGCTGTCACCTGTCAAGCTGACAGGTTGTCAAGCCTTGTCACGCCTCACTGACTGACTTGACAGGTGACAACTATGCACCACATGTCAGAGTGTCACTCACTTGTCTACCTCTCAAGCTGTCACCTGTCAAGCTGACAGGTTGTCAAGCCTTGTCACGCCTCACTGACTGACTTGACAGGTGACAACTATGCACCACATGTCAGAGTGTCACTCACTTGTCTACCTCTCAAGCTGTCACCTGTCAAGCTGACAGGTTGTCAAGCCTTGTCACGCCTCACTGACTGACTTGACAGGTGACAACTATGCACCACATGTCAGAGTGTCACTCACTTGTCTACCTCTCAAGCTGTCACCTGTCAAGCTGACAGGTTGTCAAGCCTTGTCACGCCTCACTGACTGACTTGACAGGTGACAACTATGCACCACATGTCAGAGTGTCACTCACTTGTCTACCTCTCAAGCTGTCACCTGTCAAGCTGACAGGTTGTCAAGCCTTGTCACGCCTCACTGACTGACTTGACAGGTGACAACTATGCACCACATGTCAGAGTGTCACTCACTTGTCTACCTCTCAAGCTGTCACCTGTCAAGCTGACAGGTTGTCAAGCCTTGTCACGCCTCACTGACTGACTTGACAGGTGACAACTATGCACCACATGTCAGAGTGTCACTCACTTGTCTACCTCTCAAGCTGTCACCTGTCAAGCTGACAGGTTGTCAAGCCTTGTCACGCCTCACTGACTGACTTGACAGGTGACAACTGCACCACATGTCAGAGTGTCACTCACTTGTCTACCTCTCAAGCTGTCACCTGTCAAGCTGACAGGTTGTCAAGCCTTGTCACGCCTCACTGACTGACTTGACAGGTGACAACTATGCACCACATGTCAGAGTGTCACTCACTTGTCTACCTCTCAAGCTGTCACCTGTCAAGCTGACAGGTTGTCAAGCCTTGTCACGCCTCACTGACTGACTTGACAGGTGACAACTATGCACCACATGTCAGAGTGTCACTCACTTGTCTACCTCTCAAGCTGTCACCTGTCAAGCTGACAGGTTGTCAAGCCTTGTCACGCCTCACTGACTGACTTGACAGGTGACAACTATGCACCACATGTCAGAGTGTCACTCACTTGTCTACCTCTCAAGCTGTCACCTGTCAAGCTGACAGGTTGTCAAGCCTTGTCACGCCTCACTGACTGACTTGACAGGTGACAACTATGCACCACATGTCAGAGTGTCACTCACTTGTCTACCTCTCAAGCTGTCACCTGTCAAGCTGACAGGTTGTCAAGCCTTGTCACGCCTCACTGACTGACTTGACAGGTGACAACTATGCACCACATGTCAGAGTGTCACTCACTTGTCTACCTCTCAAGCTGTCACCTGTCAAGCTGACAGGTTGTCAAGCCTTGTCACGCCTCACTGACTGACTTGACAGGTGACAACTATGCACCACATGTCAGAGTGTCACTCACTTGTCTACCTCTCAAGCTGTCACCTGTCAAGCTGACAGGTTGTCAAGCCTTGTCACGCCTCACTGACTGACTTGACAGGTGACAACTATGCACCACATGTCAGAGTGTCACTCACTTGTCTACCTCTCAAGCTGTCACCTGTCAAGCTGACAGGTTGTCAAGCCTTGTCACGCCTCACTGACTGACTTGACAGGTGACAACTATGCACCACATGTCAGAGTGTCACTCACTTGTCTACCTCTCAAGCTGTCACCTGTCAAGCTGACAGGTTGTCAAGCCTTGTCACGCCTCACTGACTGACTTGACAGGTGACAACTATGCACCACATGTCAGAGTGTCACTCACTTGTCTACCTCTCAAGCTGTCACCTGTCAAGCTGACAGGTTGTCAAGCCTTGTCACGCCTCACTGACTGACTTGACAGGTGACAACATGCACCACATGTCAGAGTGTCACTCACTTGTCTACCTCTCAAGCTGTCACCTGTCAAGCTGACAGGTTGTCAAGCCTTGTCACGCCTCACTGACTGACTTGACAGGTGACAACTATGCACCACATGTCAGAGTGTCACTCACTTGTCTACCTCTCAAGCTGTCACCTGTCAAGCTGACAGGTTGTCAAGCCTTGTCACGCCTCACTGACTGACTTGACAGGTGACAACTATGCACCACATGTCAGAGTGTCACTCACTTGTCTACCTCTCAAGCTGTCACCTGTCAAGCTGACAGGTTGTCAAGCCTTGTCACGCCTCACTGACTGACTTGACAGGTGACAACTATGCACCACATGTCAGAGTGTCACTCACTTGTCTACCTCTCAAGCTGTCACCTGTCAAGCTGACAGGTTGTCAAGCCTTGTCACGCCTCACTGACTGACTTGACAGGTGACAACTATGCACCACATGTCAGAGTGTCACTCACTTGTCTACCTCTCAAGCTGTCACCTGTCAAGCTGACAGGTTGTCAAGCCTTGTCACGCCTCACTGACTGACTTGACAGGTGACAACTATGCACCACATGTCAGAGTGTCACTCACTTGTCTACCTCTCAAGCTGTCACCTGTCAAGCTGACAGGTTGTCAAGCCTTGTCACGCCTCACTGACTGACTTGACAGGTGACAACTATGCACCACATGTCAGAGTGTCACTCACTTGTCTACCTCTCAAGCTGTCACCTGTCAAGCTGACAGGTTGTCAAGCCTTGTCACGCCTCACTGACTGACTTGACAGGTGACAACTATGCACCACATGTCAGAGTGTCACTCACTTGTCTACCTCTCAAGCTGTCACCTGTCAAGCTGACAGGTTGTCAAGCCTTGTCACGCCTCACTGACTGACTTGACAGGTGACAACTATGCACCACATGTCAGAGTGTCACTCACTTGTCTACCTCTCAAGCTGTCACCTGTCAAGCTGACAGGTTGTCAAGCCTTGTCACGCCTCACTGACTGACTTGACAGGTGACAACTATGCACCACATGTCAGAGTGTCACTCACTTGTCTACCTCTCAAGCTGTCACCTGTCAAGCTGACAGGTTGTCAAGCCTTGTCACGCCTCACTGACTGACTTGACAGGTGACAACTATGCACCACATGTCAGAGTGTCACTCACTTGTCTACCTCTCAAGCTGTCACCTGTCAAGCTGACAGGTTGTCAAGCCTTGTCACGCCTCACTGACTGACTTGACAGGTGACAACTATGCACCACATGTCAGAGTGTCACTCACTTGTCTACCTCTCAAGCTGTCACCTGTCAAGCTGACAGGTTGTCAAGCCTTGTCACGCCTCACTGACTGACTTGACAGGTGACAACTATGCACCACATGTCAGAGTGTCACTCACTTGTCTACCTCTCAAGCTGTCACCTGTCAAGCTGACAGGTTGTCAAGCCTTGTCACGCCTCACTGACTGACTTGACAGGTGACAACTATGCACCACATGTCAGAGTGTCACTCACTTGTCTACCTCTCAAGCTGTCACCTGTCAAGCTGACAGGTTGTCAAGCCTTGTCACGCCTCACTGACTGACTTGACAGGTGACAACTATGCACCACATGTCAGAGTGTCACTCACTTGTCTACCTCTCAAGCTGTCACCTGTCAAGCTGACAGGTTGTCAAGCCTTGTCACGCCTCACTGACTGACTTGACAGGTGACAACTATGCACCACATGTCAGAGTGTCACTCACTTGTCTACCTCTCAAGCTGTCACCTGTCAAGCTGACAGGTTGTCAAGCCTTGTCACGCCTCACTGACTGACTTGACAGGTGACAACTATGCACCACATGTCAGAGTGTCACTCACTTGTCTACCTCTCAAGCTGTCACCTGTCAAGCTGACAGGTTGTCAAGCCTTGTCACGCCTCACTGACTGACTTGACAGGTGACAACTATGCACCACATGTCAGAGTGTCACTCACTTGTCTACCTCTCAAGCTGTCACCTGTCAAGCTGACAGGTTGTCAAGCCTTGTCACGCCTCACTGACTGACTTGACAGGTGACAACATGCACCACATGTCAGAGTGTCACTCACTTGTCTACCTCTCAAGCTGTCACCTGTCAAGCTGACAGGTTGTCAAGCCTTGTCACGCCTCACTGACTGACTTGACAGGTGACAACTATGCACCACATGTCAGAGTGTCACTCACTTGTCTACCTCTCAAGCTGTCACCTGTCAAGCTGACAGGTTGTCAAGCCTTGTCACGCCTCACTGACTGACTTGACAGGTGACAACTATGCACCACATGTCAGAGTGTCACTCACTTGTCTACCTCTCAAGCTGTCACCTGTCAAGCTGACAGTCTGTGAAGCCTTGTCACGCCTCACTGACTGACTTGACAGGTGACAACTATGCACCACATGTCAGAGTGTCACTCACTTGTCTACCTCTCAAGCTGTCACCTGTCAAGCTGACAGGTTGTCAAGCCTTGTCACGCCTCACTGACTGACTTGACAGGTGACAACTATGCACCACATGTCAGAGTGTCACTCACTTGTCTACCTCTCAAGCTGTCACCTGTCAAGCTGACAGGTTGTCAAGCCTTGTCACGCCTCACTGACTGACTTGACAGGTGACAACTACACCACATGTCAGAGTGTCACTCACTTGTCTACCTCTCAAGCTGTCACCTGTCAAGCTGACAGGTTGTCAAGCCTTGTCACGCCTCACTGACTGACTTGACAGGTGACAACTATGCACCACATGTCAGAGTGTCACTCACTTGTCTACCTCTCAAGCTGTCACCTGTCAAGCTGACAGGTTGTCAAGCCTTGTCACGCCTCACTGACTGACTTGACAGGTGACAACTATGCACCACATGTCAGAGTGTCACTCACTTGTCTACCTCTCAAGCTGTCACCTGTCAAGCTGACAGGTTGTCAAGCCTTGTCACGCCTCACTGACTGACTTGACAGGTGACAACTATGCACCACATGTCAGAGTGTCACTCACTTGTCTACCTCTCAAGCTGTCACCTGTCAAGCTGACAGGTTGTCAAGCCTTGTCACGCCTCACTGACTGACTTGACAGGTGACAACTATGCACCACATGTCAGAGTGTCACTCACTTGTCTACCTCTCAAGCTGTCACCTGTCAAGCTGACAGGTTGTCAAGCCTTGTCACGCCTCACTGACTGACTTGACAGGTGACAACTATGCACCACATGTCAGAGTGTCACTCACTTGTCTACCTCTCAAGCTGTCACCTGTCAAGCTGACAGGTTGTCAAGCCTTGTCACGCCTCACTGACTGACTTGACAGGTGACAACTATGCACCACATGTCAGAGTGTCACTCACTTGTCTACCTCTCAAGCTGTCACCTGTCAAGCTGACAGGTTGTCAAGCCTTGTCACGCCTCACTGACTGACTTGACAGGTGACAACTATGCACCACATGTCAGAGTGTCACTCACTTGTCTACCTCTCAAGCTGTCACCTGTCAAGCTGACAGGTTGTCAAGCCTTGTCACGCCTCACTGACTGACTTGACAGGTGACAACTATGCACCACATGTCAGAGTGTCACTCACTTGTCTACCTCTCAAGCTGTCACCTGTCAAGCTGACAGGTTGTCAAGCCTTGTCACGCCTCACTGACTGACTTGACAGGTGACAACTATGCACCACATGTCAGAGTGTCACTCACTTGTCTACCTCTCAAGCTGTCACCTGTCAAGCTGACAGGTTGTCAAGCCTTGTCACGCCTCACTGACTGACTTGACAGGTGACAACTATGCACCACATGTCAGAGTGTCACTCACTTGTCTACCTCTCAAGCTGTCACCTGTCAAGCTGACAGGTTGTCAAGCCTTGTCACGCCTCACTGACTGACTTGACAGGTGACAACTATGCACCACATGTCAGAGTGTCACTCACTTGTCTACCTCTCAAGCTGTCACCTGTCAAGCTGACAGGTTGTCAAGCCTTGTCACGCCTCACTGACTGACTTGACAGGTGACAACTATGCACCACATGTCAGAGTGTCACTCACTTGTCTACCTCTCAAGCTGTCACCTGTCAAGCTGACAGGTTGTCAAGCCTTGTCACGCCTCACTGACTGACTTGACAGGTGACAACTATGCACCACATGTCAGAGTGTCACTCACTTGTCTACCTCTCAAGCTGTCACCTGTCAAGCTGACAGGTTGTCAAGCCTTGTCACGCCTCACTGACTGACTTGACAGGTGACAACTATGCACCACATGTCAGAGTGTCACTCACTTGTCTACCTCTCAAGCTGTCACCTGTCAAGCTGACAGGTTGTCAAGCCTTGTCACGCCTCACTGACTGACTTGACAGGTGACAACTATGCACCACATGTCAGAGTGTCACTCACTTGTCTACCTCTCAAGCTGTCACCTGTCAAGCTGACAGGTTGTCAAGCCTTGTCACGCCTCACTGACTGACTTGACAGGTGACAACTATGCACCACATGTCAGAGTGTCACTCACTTGTCTACCTCTCAAGCTGTCACCTGTCAAGCTGACAGGTTGTCAAGCCTTGTCACGCCTCACGTCACTGACTGACTTGAGGTGACAACTATGCACCACATGTCAGAGTGTCACTCACTTGTCTACCTCTCAAGCTGTCACCTGTCAAGCTGACAGGTTGTCAAGCCTTGTCACGCCTCACTGACTGACTTGACAGGTGACAACTATGCACCACATGTCAGAGTGTCACTCACTTGTCTACCTCTCAAGCTGTCACCTGTCAAGCTGACAGGTTGTCAAGCCTTGTCACGCCTCACTGACTGACTTGACAGGTGACAACTATGCACCACATGTCAGAGTGTCACTCACTTGTCTACCTCTCAAGCTGTCACCTGTCAAGCTGACAGGTTGTCAAGCCTTGTCACGCCTCACTGACTGACTTGACAGGTGACAACTATGCACCACATGTCAGAGTGTCACTCACTTGTCTACCTCTCAAGCTGTCACCTGTCAAGCTGACAGGTTGTCAAGCCTTGTCACGCCTCACTGACTGACTTGACAGGTGACAACTATGCACCACATGTCAGAGTGTCACTCACTTGTCTACCTCTCAAGCTGTCACCTGTCAAGCTGACAGGTTGTCAAGCCTTGTCACGCCTCACTGACTGACTTGACAGGTGACAACTATGCACCACATGTCAGAGTGTCACTCACTTGTCTACCTCTCAAGCTGTCACCTGTCAAGCTGACAGGTTGTCAAGCCTTGTCACGCCTCACTGACTGACTTGACAGGTGACAACTATGCACCACATGTCAGAGTGTCACTCACTTGTCTACCTCTCTCAAGCTGTCACCTGTCAAGCTGACAGGTTGTCAAGCCTTGTCACGCCTCACTGACTGACTTGACAGGTGACAACTATGCACCACATGTCAGAGTGTCACTCACTTGTCTACCTCTCAAGCTGTCACCTGTCAAGCTGACAGGTTGTCAAGCCTTGTCACGCCTCACTGACTGACTTGACAGGTGACAACTATGCACCACATGTCAGAGTGTCACTCACTTGTCTACCTCTCAAGCTGTCACCTGTCAAGCTGACAGGTTGTCAAGCCTTGTCACGCCTCACTGACTGACTTGACAGGTGACAACTATGCACCACATGTCAGAGTGTCACTCACTTGTCTACCTCTCAAGCTGTCACCTGTCAAGCTGACAGGTTGTCAAGCCTTGTCACGCCTCACTGACTGACTTGACAGGTGACAACTATGCACCACATGTCAGAGTGTCACTCACTTGTCTACCTCTCAAGCTGTCACCTGTCAAGCTGACAGGTTGTCAAGCCTTGTCACGCCTCACTGACTGACTTGACAGGTGACAACTATGCACCACATGTCAGAGTGTCACTCACTTGTCTACCTCTCAAGCTGTCACCTGTCAAGCTGACAGGTTGTCAAGCCTTGTCACGCCTCACTGACTGACTTGACAGGTGACAACTATGCACCACATGTCAGAGTGTCACTCACTTGTCTACCTCTCAAGCTGTCACCTGTCAAGCTGACAGGTTGTCAAGCCTTGTCACGCCTCACTGACTGACTTGACAGGTGACAACTATGCACCACATGTCAGAGTGTCACTCACTTGTCTACCTCTCAAGCTGTCACCTGTCAAGCTGACAGGTTGTCAAGCCTTGTCACGCCTCACTGACTGACTTGACAGGTGACAACTATGCACCACATGTCAGAGTGTCACTCACTTGTCTACCTCTCAAGCTGTCACCTGTCAAGCTGACAGGTTGTCAAGCCTTGTCACGCCTCACTGACTGACTTGACAGGTGACAACATGCACCACATGTCAGAGTGTCACTCACTTGTCTACCTCTCAGCTGTCACCTGTCAAGCTGACAGGTTGTCAAGCCTTGTCACGCCTCACTGACTGACTTGACAGGTGACAACTATGCACCACATGTCAGAGTGTCACTCACTTGTCTACCTCTCAAGCTGTCACCTGTCAAGCTGACAGGTTGTCAAGCCTTGTCACGCCTCACTGACTGACTTGACAGGTGACAACTATGCACCACATGTCAGAGTGTCACTCACTTGTCTACCTCTCAAGCTGTCACCTGTCAAGCTGACAGGTTGTCAAGCCTTGTCACGCCTCACTGACTGACTTGACAGGTGACAACTATGCACCACATGTCAGAGTGTCACTCACTTGTCTACCTCTCAAGCTGTCACCTGTCAAGCTGACAGGTTGTCAAGCCTTGTCACGCCTCACTGACTGACTTGACAGGTGACAACTATGCACCACATGTCAGAGTGTCACTCACTTGTCTACCTCTCAAGCTGTCACCTGTCAAGCTGACAGGTTGTCAAGCCTTGTCACGCCTCACTGACTGACTTGACAGGTGACAACTATGCACCACATGTCAGAGTGTCACTCACTTGTCTACCTCTCAAGCTGTCACCTGTCAAGCTGACAGGTTGTCAAGCCTTGTCACGCCTCACTGACTGACTTGACAGGTGACAACTATGCACCACATGTCAGAGTGTCACTCACTTGTCTACCTCTCAAGCTGTCACCTGTCAAGCTGACAGGTTGTCAAGCCTTGTCACGCCTCACTGACTGACTTGACAGGTGACAACTATGCACCACATGTCAGAGTGTCACTCACTTGTCTACCTCTCAAGCTGTCACCTGTCAAGCTGACAGGTTGTCAAGCCTTGTCACGCCTCACTGACTGACTTGACAGGTGACAACTATGCACCACATGTCAGAGTGTCACTCACTTGTCTACCTCTCAAGCTGTCACCTGTCAAGCTGACAGGTTGTCAAGCCTTGTCACGCCTCACTGACTGACTTGACAGGTGACAACTATGCACCACATGTCAGAGTGTCACTCACTTGTCTACCTCTCAAGCTGTCACCTGTCAAGCTGACAGGTTGTCAAGCCTTGTCACGCCTCACTGACTGACTTGACAGGTGACAACTATGCACCACATGTCAGAGTGTCACTCACTTGTCTACCTCTCAAGCTGTCACCTGTCAAGCTGACAGGTTGTCAAGCCTTGTCACGCCTCACTGACTGACTTGACAGGTGACAACTATGCACCACATGTCAGAGTGTCACTCACTTGTCTACCTCTCAAGCTGTCACCTGTCAAGCTGACAGGTTGTCAAGCCTTGTCACGCCTCACTGACTGACTTGACAGGTGACAACTATGCACCACATGTCAGAGTGTCACTCACTTGTCTACCTCTCAAGCTGTCACCTGTCAAGCTGACAGGTTGTCAAGCCTTGTCACGCCTCACTGACTGACTTGACAGGTGACAACTATGCACCACATGTCAGAGTGTCACTCACTTGTCTACCTCTCAAGCTGTCACCTGTCAAGCTGACAGGTTGTCAAGCCTTGTCACGCCTCACTGACTGACTTGACAGGTGACAACTATGCACCACATGTCAGAGTGTCACTCACTTGTCTACCTCTCAAGCTGTCACCTGTCAAGCTGACAGGTTGTCAAGCCTTGTCACGCCTCACTGACTGACTTGACAGGTGACAACTATGCACCACATGTCAGAGTGTCACTCACTTGTCTACCTCTCAAGCTGTCACCTGTCAAGCTGACAGGTTGTCAAGCCTTGTCACGCCTCACTGACTGACTTGACAGGTGACAACTATGCACCACATGTCAGAGTGTCACTCACTTGTCTACCTCTCAAGCTGTCACCTGTCAAGCTGACAGGTTGTCAAGCCTTGTCACGCCTCACTGACTGACTTGACAGGTGACAACTATGCACCACATGTCAGAGTGTCACTCACTTGTCTACCTCTCAAGCTGTCACCTGTCAAGCTGACAGGTTGTCAAGCCTTGTCACGCCTCACTGACTGACTTGACAGGTGACAACTATGCACCACATGTCAGAGTGTCACTCACTTGTCTACCTCTCAAGCTGTCACCTGTCAAGCTGACAGGTTGTCAAGCCTTGTCACGCCTCACTGACTGACTTGACAGGTGACAACTATGCACCACATGTCAGAGTGTCACTCACTTGTCTACCTCTCAAGCTGTCACCTGTCAAGCTGACAGGTTGTCAAGCCTTGTCACGCCTCACTGACTGACTTGACAGGTGACAACTATGCACCACATGTCAGAGTGTCACTCACTTGTCTACCTCTCAAGCTGTCACCTGTCAAGCTGACAGGTTGTCAAGCCTTGTCACGCCTCACTGACTGACTTGACAGGTGACAACTATGCACCACATGTCAGAGTGTCACTCACTTGTCTACCTCTCAAGCTGTCACCTGTCAAGCTGACAGGTTGTCAAGCCTTGTCACGCCTCACTGACTGACTTGACAGGTGACAACTATGCACCACATGTCAGAGTGTCACTCACTTGTCTACCTCTCAAGCTGTCACCTGTCAAGCTGACAGGTTGTCAAGCCTTGTCACGCCTCACTGACTGACTTGACAGGTGACAACTATGCACCACATGTCAGAGTGTCACTCACTTGTCTACCTCTCAAGCTGTCACCTGTCAAGCTGACAGGTTGTCAAGCCTTGTCACGCCTCACTGACTGACTTGACAGGTGACAACTATGCACCACATGTCAGAGTGTCACTCACTTGTCTACCTCTCAAGCTGTCACCTGTCAAGCTGACAGGTTGTCAAGCCTTGTCACGCCTCACTGACTGACTTGACAGGTGACAACTATGCACCACATGTCAGAGTGTCACTCACTTGTCTACCTCTCAAGCTGTCACCTGTCAAGCTGACAGGTTGTCAAGCCTTGTCACGCCTCACTGACTGACTTGACAGGTGACAACTATGCACCACATGTCAGAGTGTCACTCACTTGTCTACCTCTCAAGCTGTCACCTGTCAAGCTGACAGGTTGTCAAGCCTTGTCACGCCTCACTGACTGACTTGACAGGTGACAACATGCACCACATGTCAGAGTGTCACTCACTTGTCTACCTCTCAAGCTGTCACCTGTCAAGCTGACAGGTTGTCAAGCCTTGTCACGCCTCACTGACTGACTTGACAGGTGACAACTATGCACCACATGTCAGAGTGTCACTCACTTGTCTACCTCTCAAGCTGTCACCTGTCAAGCTGACAGGTTGTCAAGCCTTGTCACGCCTCACTGACTGACTTGACAGGTGACAACTATGCACCACATGTCAGAGTGTCACTCACTTGTCTACCTC
Organism: Taenia multiceps; assembly: GCA_001923025.3. NCBI lineage: Eukaryota > Metazoa > Platyhelminthes > Cestoda > Cyclophyllidea > Taeniidae > Taenia > Taenia multiceps. The sequence continues at coordinate 9,839 of MRSW03000206.1, read as the reverse complement.
TCAAGCTGTCACCTGTCAAGCTGACAGGTTGTCAAGCCTTGTCACGCCTCACTGACTGACTTGACAGGTGACAACTATGCACCACATGTCAGAGTGTCACTCACTTGTCTACCTCTCAAGCTGTCACCTGTCAAGCTGACAGGTTGTCAAGCCTTGTCACGCCTCACTGACTGACTTGACAGGTGACAACATGCACCACATGTCAGAGTGTCACTCACTTGTCTACCTCTCAAGCTGTCACCTGTCAAGCTGACAGGTTGTCAAGCCTTGTCACGCCTCACTGACTGACTTGACAGGTGACAACTGCACCACATGTCAGAGTGTCACTCACTTGTCTACCTCTCAAGCTGTCACCTGTCAAGCTGACAGGTTGTCAAGCCTTGTCACGCCTCACTGACTGACTTGACAGGTGACAACTATGCACCACATGTCAGAGTGTCACTCACTTGTCTACCTCTCAAGCTGTCACCTGTCAAGCTGACAGGTTGTCAAGCCTTGTCACGCCTCACTGACTGACTTGACAGGTGACAACTATGCACCACATGTCAGAGTGTCACTCACTTGTCTACCTCTCAAGCTGTCACCTGTCAAGCTGACAGGTTGTCAAGCCTTGTCACGCCTCACTGACTGACTTGACAGGTGACAACTATGCACCACATGTCAGAGTGTCACTCACTTGTCTACCTCTCAAGCTGTCACCTGTCAAGCTGACAGGTTGTCAAGCCTTGTCACGCCTCACTGACTGACTTGACAGGTGACAACTATGCACCACATGTCAGAGTGTCACTCACTTGTCTACCTCTCAAGCTGTCACCTGTCAAGCTGACAGGTTGTCAAGCCTTGTCACGCCTCACTGACTGACTTGACAGGTGACAACAATGCACCACATGTCAGAGTGTCACTCACTTGTCTACCTCTCAAGCTGTCACCTGTCAAGCTGACAGGTTGTCAAGCCTTGTCACGCCTCACTGACTGACTTGACAGGTGACAACTATGCACCACATGTCAGAGTGTCACTCACTTGTCTACCTCTCAAGCTGTCACCTGTCAAGCTGACAGGTTGTCAAGCCTTGTCACGCCTCACTGACTGACTTGACAGGTGACAACTATGCACCACATGTCAGAGTGTCACTCACTTGTCTACCTCTCAAGCTGTCACCTGTCAAGCTGACAGGTTGTCAAGCCTTGTCACGCCTCACTGACTGACTTGACAGGTGACAACATGCACCACATGTCAGAGTGTCACTCACTTGTCTACCTCTCAAGCTGTCACCTGTCAAGCTGACAGGTTGTCAAGCCTTGTCACGCCTCACTGACTGACTTGACAGGTGACAACTATGCACCACATGTCAGAGTGTCACTCACTTGTCTACCTCTCAAGCTGTCACCTGTCAAGCTGACAGGTTGTCAAGCCTTGTCACGCCTCACTGACTGACTTGACAGGTGACAACTATGCACCACATGTCAGAGTGTCACTCACTTGTCTACCTCTCAAGCTGTCACCTGTCAAGCTGACAGGTTGTCAAGCCTTGTCACGCCTCACTGACTGACTTGACAGGTGACAACATGCACCACATGTCAGAGTGTCACTCACTTGTCTACCTCTCAAGCTGTCACCTGTCAAGCTGACAGGTTGTCAAGCCTTGTCACGCCTCACTGACTGACTTGACAGGTGACAACTATGCACCACATGTCAGAGTGTCACTCACTTGTCTACCTCTCAAGCTGTCACCTGTCAAGCTGACAGGTTGTCAAGCCTTGTCACGCCTCACTGACTGACTTGACAGGTGACAACTATGCACCACATGTCAGAGTGTCACTCACTTGTCTACCTCTCAAGCTGTCACCTGTCAAGCTGACAGGTTGTCAAGCCTTGTCACGCCTCACTGACTGACTTGACAGGTGACAACATGCACCACATGTCAGAGTGTCACTCACTTGTCTACCTCTCAAGCTGTCACCTGTCAAGCTGACAGGTTGTCAAGCCTTGTCACGCCTCACTGACTGACTTGACAGGTGACAACTATGCACCACATGTCAGAGTGTCACTCACTTGTCTACCTCTCAAGCTGTCACCTGTCAAGCTGACAGGTTGTCAAGCCTTGTCACGCCTCACTGACTGACTTGACAGGTGACAACTATGCACCACATGTCAGAGTGTCACTCACTTGTCTACCTCTCAAGCTGTCACCTGTCAAGCTGACAGGTTGTCAAGCCTTGTCACGCCTCACTGACTGACTTGACAGGTGACAACATGCACCACATGTCAGAGTGTCACTCACTTGTCTACCTCTCAAGCTGTCACCTGTCAAGCTGACAGGTTGTCAAGCCTTGTCACGCCTCACTGACTGACTTGACAGGTGACAACTATGCACCACATGTCAGAGTGTCACTCACTTGTCTACCTCTCAAGCTGTCACCTGTCAAGCTGACAGGTTGTCAAGCCTTGTCACGCCTCACTGACTGACTTGACAGGTGACAACATGCACCACATGTCAGAGTGTCACTCACTTGTCTACCTCTCAAGCTGTCACCTGTCAAGCTGACAGGTTGTCAAGCCTTGTCACGCCTCACTGACTGACTTGACAGGTGACAACTATGCACCACATGTCAGAGTGTCACTCACTTGTCTACCTCTCAAGCTGTCACCTGTCAAGCTGACAGGTTGTCAAGCCTTGTCACGCCTCACTGACTGACTTGACAGGTGACAACTATGCACCACATGTCAGAGTGTCACTCACTTGTCTACCTCTCAAGCTGTCACCTGTCAAGCTGACAGGTTGTCAAGCCTTGTCACGCCTCACTGACTGACTTGACAGGTGACAACATGCACCACATGTCAGAGTGTCACTCACTTGTCTACCTCTCAAGCTGTCACCTGTCAAGCTGACAGGTTGTCAAGCCTTGTCACGCCTCACTGACTGACTTGACAGGTGACAACTATGCACCACATGTCAGAGTGTCACTCACTTGTCTACCTCTCAAGCTGTCACCTGTCAAGCTGACAGGTTGTCAAGCCTTGTCACGCCTCACTGACTGACTTGACAGGTGACAACTATGCACCACATGTCAGAGTGTCACTCACTTGTCTACCTCTCAAGCTGTCACCTGTCAAGCTGACAGGTTGTCAAGCCTTGTCACGCCTCACTGACTGACTTGACAGGTGACAACTATGCACCACATGTCAGAGTGTCACTCACTTGTCTACCTCTCAAGCTGTCACCTGTCAAGCTGACAGGTTGTCAAGCCTTGTCACGCCTCACTGACTGACTTGACAGGTGACAACTATGCACCACATGTCAGAGTGTCACTCACTTGTCTACCTCTCAAGCTGTCACCTGTCAAGCTGACAGGTTGTCAAGCCTTGTCACGCCTCACTGACTGACTTGACAGGTGACAACATGCACCACATGTCAGAGTGTCACTCACTTGTCTACCTCTCAAGCTGTCACCTGTCAAGCTGACAGGTTGTCAAGCCTTGTCACGCCTCACTGACTGACTTGACAGGTGACAACATGCACCACATGTCAGAGTGTCACTCACTTGTCTACCTCTCAAGCTGTCACCTGTCAAGCTGACAGGTTGTCAAGCCTTGTCACGCCTCACTGACTGACTTGACAGGTGACAACTATGCACCACATGTCAGAGTGTCACTCACTTGTCTACCTCTCAAGCTGTCACCTGTCAAGCTGACAGGTTGTCAAGCCTTGTCACGCCTCACTGACTGACTTGACAGGTGACAACTATGCACCACATGTCAGAGTGTCACTCACTTGTCTACCTCTCAAGCTGTCACCTGTCAAGCTGACAGGTTGTCAAGCCTTGTCACGCCTCACTGACTGACTTGACAGGTGACAACTATGCACCACATGTCAGAGTGTCACTCACTTGTCTACCTCTCAAGCTGTCACCTGTCAAGCTGACAGGTTGTCAAGCCTTGTCACGCCTCACTGACTGACTTGACAGGTGACAACTATGCACCACATGTCAGAGTGTCACTCACTTGTCTACCTCTCAAGCTGTCACCTGTCAAGCTGACAGGTTGTCAAGCCTTGTCACGCCTCACTGACTGACTTGACAGGTGACAACTATGCACCACATGTCAGAGTGTCACTCACTTGTCTACCTCTCAAGCTGTCACCTGTCAAGCTGACAGGTTGTCAAGCCTTGTCACGCCTCACTGACTGACTTGACAGGTGACAACTATGCACCACATGTCAGAGTGTCACTCACTTGTCTACCTCTCAAGCTGTCACCTGTCAAGCTGACAGGTTGTCAAGCCTTGTCACGCCTCACTGACTGACTTGACAGGTGACAACTATGCACCACATGTCAGAGTGTCACTCACTTGTCTACCTCTCAAGCTGTCACCTGTCAAGCTGACAGGTTGTCAAGCCTTGTCACGCCTCACTGACTGACTTGACAGGTGACAACTATGCACCACATGTCAGAGTGTCACTCACTTGTCTACCTCTCAAGCTGTCACCTGTCAAGCTGACAGGTTGTCAAGCCTTGTCACGCCTCACTGACTGACTTGACAGGTGACAACTATGCACCACATGTCAGAGTGTCACTCACTTGTCTACCTCTCAAGCTGTCACCTGTCAAGCTGACAGGTTGTCAAGCCTTGTCACGCCTCACTGACTGACTTGACAGGTGACAACTATGCACCACATGTCAGAGTGTCACTCACTTGTCTACCTCTCAAGCTGTCACCTGTCAAGCTGTCAGGTTGTCAAGCCTTGTCACGCCTCACTGACTGACTTGACAGGTGACAACTATGCACCACATGTCAGAGTGTCACTCACTTGTCTACCTCTCAAGCTGTCACCTGTCAAGCTGACAGGTTGTCAAGCCTTGTCACGCCTCACTGACTGACTTGACAGGTGACAACTATGCACCACATGTCAGAGTGTCACTCACTTGTCTACCTCTCAAGCTGTCACCTGTCAAGCTGACAGGTTGTCAGCCTTGTCACGCCTCACTGACTGACTTGACAGGTGACAACATGCACCACATGTCAGAGTGTCACTCACTTGTCTACCTCTCAAGCTGTCACCTGTCAAGCTGACAGGTTGTCAAGCCTTGTCACGCCTCACTGACTGACTTGACAGGTGACAACAATGCACCACATGTCAGAGTGTCACTCACTTGTCTACCTCTCAAGCTGTCACCTGTCAAGCTGACAGGTTGTCAAGCCTTGTCACGCCTCACTGACTGACTTGACAGGTGACAACTATGCACCACATGTCAGAGTGTCACTCACTTGTCTACCTCTCAAGCTGTCACCTGTCAAGCTGACAGGTTGTCAAGCCTTGTCACGCCTCACTGACTGACTTGACAGGTGACAACTATGCACCACATGTCAGAGTGTCACTCACTTGTCTACCTCTCAAGCTGTCACCTGTCAAGCTGACAGGTTGTCAAGCCTTGTCACGCCTCACTGACTGACTTGACAGGTGACAACTATGCACCACATGTCAGAGTGTCACTCACTTGTCTACCTCTCAAGCTGTCACCTGTCAAGCTGACAGGTTGTCAAGCCTTGTCACGCCTCACTGACTGACTTGACAGGTGACAACTATGCACCACATGTCAGAGTGTCACTCACTTGTCTACCTCTCAAGCTGTCACCTGTCAAGCTGACAGGTTGTCAAGCCTTGTCACGCCTCACTGACTGACTTGACAGGTGACAACTATGCACCACATGTCAGAGTGTCACTCACTTGTCTACCTCTCAAGCTGTCACCTGTCAAGCTGACAGGTTGTCAAGCCTTGTCACGCCTCACTGACTGACTTGACAGGTGACAAATGCACCACATGTCAGAGTGTCACTCACTTGTCTACCTCTCAAGCTGTCACCTGTCAAGCTGACAGGTTGTCAAGCCTTGTCACGCCTCACTGACTGACTTGACAGGTGACAACTATGCACCACATGTCAGAGTGTCACTCACTTGTCTACCTCTCAAGCTGTCACCTGTCAAGCTGACAGGTTGTCAAGCCTTGTCACGCCTCACTGACTGACTTGACAGGTGACAACTATGCACCACATGTCAGAGTGTCACTCACTTGTCTACCTCTCAAGCTGTCACCTGTCAAGCTGACAGGTTGTCAAGCCTTGTCACGCCTCACTGACTGACTTGACAGGTGACAACTATGCACCACATGTCAGAGTGTCACTCACTTGTCTACCTCTCAAGCTGTCACCTGTCAAGCTGACAGGTTGTCAAGCCTTGTCACGCCTCACTGACTGACTTGACAGGTGACAACTATGCACCACATGTCAGAGTGTCACTCACTTGTCTACCTCTCAAGCTGTCACCTGTCAAGCTGACAGGTTGTCAAGCCTTGTCACGCCTCACTGACTGACTTGACAGGTGACAACTATGCACCACATGTCAGAGTGTCACTCACTTGTCTACCTCTCAAGCTGTCACCTGTCAAGCTGACAGGTTGTCAAGCCTTGTCACGCCTCACTGACTGACTTGACAGTGACAACTATGCACCACATGTCAGAGTGTCACTCACTTGTCTACCTCTCAAGCTGTCACCTGTCAAGCTGACAGGTTGTCAAGCCTTGTCACGCCTCACTGACTGACTTGACAGGTGACAACTATGCACCACATGTCAGAGTGTCACTCACTTGTCTACCTCTCAAGCTGTCACCTGTCAAGCTGACAGGTTGTCAAGCCTTGTCACGCCTCACTGACTGACTTGACAGGTGACAACTATGCACCACATGTCAGAGTGTCACTCACTTGTCTACCTCTCAAGCTGTCACCTGTCAAGCTGACAGGTTGTCAAGCCTTGTCACGCCTCACTGACTGACTTGACAGGTGACAACTATGCACCACATGTCAGAGTGTCACTCACTTGTCTACCTCTCAAGCTGTCACCTGTCAAGCTGACAGGTTGTCAAGCCTTGTCACGCCTCACTGACTGACTTGACAGGTGACAACTATGCACCACATGTCAGAGTGTCACTCACTTGTCTACCTCTCAAGCTGTCACCTGTCAAGCTGACAGGTTGTCAAGCCTTGTCACGCCTCACTGACTGACTTGACAGGTGACAACTATGCACCACATGTCAGAGTGTCACTCACTTGTCTACCTCTCAAGCTGTCACCTGTCAAGCTGACAGGTTGTCAAGCCTTGTCACGCCTCACTGACTGACTTGACAGGTGACAACTATGCACCACATGTCAGAGTGTCACTCACTTGTCTACCTCTCAAGCTGTCACCTGTCAAGCTGACAGGTTGTCAAGCCTTGTCACGCCTCACTGACTGACTTGACAGGTGACAACTATGCACCACATGTCAGAGTGTCACTCACTTGTCTACCTCTCAAGCTGTCACCTGTCAAGCTGACAGGTTGTCAAGCCTTGTCACGCCTCACTGACTGACTTGACAGGTGACAACTATGCACCACATGTCAGAGTGTCACTCACTTGTCTACCTCTCAAGCTGTCACCTGTCAAGCTGACAGGTTGTCAAGCCTTGTCACGCCTCACTGACTGACTTGACAGGTGACAACTATGCACCACATGTCAGAGTGTCACTCACTTGTCTACCTCTCAAGCTGTCACCTGTCAAGCTGACAGGTTGTCAAGCCTTGTCACGCCTCACTGACTGACTTGACAGGTGACAACTATGCACCACATGTCAGAGTGTCACTCACTTGTCTACCTCTCAAGCTGTCACCTGTCAAGCTGACAGGTTGTCAAGCCTTGTCACGCCTCACTGACTGACTTGACAGGTGACAACTATGCACCACATGTCAGAGTGTCACTCACTTGTCTACCTCTCAAGCTGTCACCTGTCAAGCTGACAGGTTGTCAAGCCTTGTCACGCCTCACTGACTGACTTGACAGGTGACAACTATGCACCACATGTCAGAGTGTCACTCACTTGTCTACCTCTCAAGCTGTCACCTGTCAAGCTGACAGTCTGTCAAGCCTTGTCACGCCTCACTGACTGACTTGACAGGTGACAACTATGCACCACATGTCAGAGTGTCACTCACTTGTCTACCTCTCAAGCTGTCACCTGTCAAGCTGACAGGTTGTCAAGCCTTGTCACGCCTCACTGACTGACTTGACAGGTGACAACTATGCACCACATGTCAGAGTGTCACTCACTTGTCTACCTCTCAAGCTGTCACCTGTCAAGCTGACAGGTTGTCAAGCCTTGTCACGCCTCACTGACTGACTTGACAGGTGACAACTATGCACCACATGTCAGAGTGTCACTCACTTGTCTACCTCTCAAGCTGTCACCTGTCAAGCTGACAGGTTGTCAAGCCTTGTCACGCCTCACTGACTGACTTGACAGGTGACAACTATGCACCACATGTCAGAGTGTCACTCACTTGTCTACCTCTCAAGCTGTCACCTGTCAAGCTGACAGGTTGTCAAGCCTTGTCACGCCTCACTGACTGACTTGACAGGTGACAACTATGCACCACATGTCAGAGTGTCACTCACTTGTCTACCTCTCAAGCTGTCACCTGTCAAGCTGACAGGTTGTCAAGCCTTGTCACGCCTCACTGACTGACTTGACAGGTGACAACTATGCACCACATGTCAGAGTGTCACTCACTTGTCTACCTCTCAAGCTGTCACCTGTCAAGCTGACAGGTTGTCAAGCCTTGTCACGCCTCACTGACTGACTTGACAGGTGACAACTATGCACCACATGTCAGAGTGTCACTCACTTGTCTACCTCTCAAGCTGTCACCTGTCAAGCTGACAGGTTGTCAAGCCTTGTCACGCCTCACTGACTGACTTGACAGGTGACAACTATGCACCACATGTCAGAGTGTCACTCACTTGTCTACCTCTCAAGCTGTCACCTGTCAAGCTGACAGGTTGTCAAGCCTTGTCACGCCTCACTGACTGACTTGACAGGTGACAACTATGCACCACATGTCAGAGTGTCACTCACTTGTCTACCTCTCAGCTGTCACCTGTCAAGCTGACAGGTTGTCAAGCCTTGTCACGCCTCACTGACTGACTTGACAGGTGACAACTATGCACCACATGTCAGAGTGTCACTCACTTGTCTACCTCTCAAGCTGTCACCTGTCAAGCTGACAGGTTGTCAAGCCTTGTCACGCCTCACTGACTGACTTGACAGGTGACAACTATGCACCACATGTCAGAGTGTCACTCACTTGTCTACCTCTCAAGCTGTCACCTGTCAAGCTGACAGGTTGTCAAGCCTTGTCACGCCTCACTGACTGACTTGACAGGTGACAACTATGCACCACATGTCAGAGTGTCACTCACTTGTCTACCTCTCAAGCTGTCACCTGTCAAGCTGACAGGTTGTCAAGCCTTGTCACGCCTCACTGACTGACTTGACAGGTGACAACTATGCACCACATGTCAGAGTGTCACTCACTTGTCTACCTCTCAAGCTGTCACCTGTCAAGCTGTCAGGTTGTCAAGCCTTGTCACGCCTCACTGACTGACTTGACAGGTGACAACTATGCACCACATGTCAGAGTGTCACTCACTTGTCTACCTCTCAAGCTGTCACCTGTCAAGCCTTGTCACGCCTCACTGACTGACTTGACAGGTGACAACATGCACCACATGTCAGAGTGTCACTCACTTGTCTACCTCTCAAGCTGTCACCTGTCAAGCTGACAGGTTGTCAAGCCTTGTCACGCCTCACTGACTGACTTGACAGGTGACAACTATGCACCACATGTCAGAGTGTCACTCACTTGTCTACCTCTCAAGCTGTCACCTGTCAAGCTGACAGGTTGTCAAGCCTTGTCACGCCTCACTGACTGACTTGACAGTGACAACTATGCACCACATGTCAGAGTGTCA
>MRSW03000205.1:0-32284 GCA_001923025.3 Taenia multiceps | reverse complement strand
GGTTGTCAAGCCTTGTCTCACGACTCACTGATGACTTGACAGGTGACAACAATGCACACATGTCGAGTGTCACTCACTTGTCTACTGTCAAGCTGTCACCTGTCAAGCTGACAGGTTGTCAAGCCTTGTCACGCCTCACTGACTGACTTGACAGCTGACAACAATGCACCACATGTCAGAGTGTCACTCACTTGTCTACCTGTCAAGCTGTCACCTGTCAAGCTGACAGGTTGTCAAGCCTTGTCACGCCTCACTGACTGACTTGACAGGTGACAACAATGCACCACATGTCAGAGTGTCACTCATTGTCTACCTGTCAAGCTGTCACTGTCAAGCTGACAGGTTGTCAAGCCTTGTCACGCCTCACTGACTGACTTGACAGGTGACAACAATGCACCACATGTCAGAGTGTCACTAACTTGTCTACCTGTCAAGCTGTCACCTGTCAAGCTGACAGGTTGTCAAGCCTTGTCACGCTCACTGACTGACTTGATTGAGGTGACAACAATGCACCACATGTCAGAGTGTCACTCACTTGTCTACCTGTCAGCGGTCACCTGTCAAGCTGACAGGTTGTCAAGCCTTGTCAGCCTCACTGATGACTTGACAGGTGACAACAATGCCACATGTCAGAGTGTCACTCACTTGTCTACCTGTCAAGCTGTCACCTGTCAAGCTGACAGGTTGTCAAGCCTTGTCACGCCTCACTGACTGACTTGAGAGGTGACAACAATGCACCACATGTCAGAGTGTCACTCACTTGTCTACCTGTCAAGCTGTCACCTGTCAAGCTGACAGGTTGTCAAGCCTGTCACGCCTCACTGACTGACTTGAGAGGTGACAACAATGCACCACATGTCAGAGTGTCACTCACTGTCTACCTGTCAAGCTGTCACCTGTCAAGCTGACAGGTTGTCAAGCCTTGTCACGCCTCACTGACTGACTGACAGGTGACAACAATGCACCACATGCCAGAGTGTCACTCACTTGTCTACCTGTCAAGCTGTCACTGTCAAGCTGAAGGTTGTCAAGCCTTGTCACGCCCACTGACTGACTTGACAGGTGAAACAATGCACCACATGTCAGAGTGTCACTCACTTGTCTACCTGTCAAGCTGTCACCTGTCAAGCTGACAGGTTGTCAAGCCTTGTCACGCCTCACTGACTGACTTGACAGGTGACAACAATGCACCACATGTCAGAGTGTCACTCACGTCTACCTGTCAAGCTGTCACTGTCAAGCTGACAGGTTGTCAAGCCTTGTCACGCCTCACTGACTGACTGACAGGTGACAACAATGCACCACATGTCAGAGTGTCACTCACTTGTCTACCTGTCAAGCTGTCACCTGTCAAGCTGACAGGTTGTCAAGCCTTGTCACGCCTCACTGATGACTGACAGGTGACAACAATGCACCACATGTCAGAGTGTCACTCACTGTCTACCTGTCAAGCTGTCACCTGTCAAGCTGACAGGTTGTCAAGCCTTGTCACGCCTCACTGACTGACTTGACAGGTGACAACAATGCACCACATGTCAGAGTGTCACTCACTTGTCTACCTGTCAAGCTGTCACCTGTCAAGCTGACAGGTTGTCAAGCCTTGTCACGCCTCACTGACTGACTTGACAGGTGACAACAATGCACCACATGTCAGAGTGTCACTCACTGTCTACCTGTCAGCTGTCACCTGTCAAGATGACAGGTTGTCAAGCCTTGTCACGCCTCACTGACTGACTTGAGGTGACAACAATGCACCACATGTCAGAGTGTCACTCACTTGTCTACCTGTCAAGCTGTCACCTGTCAAGCTGACAGGTTGTCAAGCCTTGTCACGCCTCACTGACTGACTTGACAGGTGACAACAATGCACCACATGTCAGAGTGTCACTCACTTGTCTACCTGTCAAGCTGTCACCTGTCAAGCTGACAGGTTGTCAAGCCTGTCACGCCTCACTGACTGACTTGACAGGTGACAACAATGCACCACATGCCAGAGTGTCACTCACTTGTATGTACCTGTCAAGCTGACAGGTTGTCAAGCCTTGTCACGCCTCACTGACTGACTTGACAGGTGACAACAATGCACCACATCAGAGTGTCACTCACTGTCTACCTGTCAAGCTGTCACCTGTCAAGCTGACAGGTTGTCAAGCCTTGTCACGCCTCACTGACTGACTTGAGGTGACAACAATGCACCACATGTCAGAGTGTCACTCACTTGTCTACCTCTCAAGCTGTCACCTGTCAAGCTGACAGGTTGTCAAGCCTTGTCACGCCTCACAGACTGACTGACTGACTTGAGAGGTGACAACAATGCACCACATGTCAGAGTGTCACTCACTTGTCTACCTGTCAAGCTGTCACCTGTCAAGCTGACAGGTTGTCAAGCCTTGTCACGCCTCACTGACTGACTTGACAGTGACAACAATGCACCACATGTCAGAGTGTCACTCACTTGTCTACTGTCAAGCTGTCACCTGTCAAGCTGACAGGTTGTCAAGCCTTGTCACGCCTCACTGACTGACTTGACAGGTGACAACAATGCACCACATGTCAGAGTGTCATCACTGTCTACCTGTCAAGCTGTCACTGTCAAGTGACAGGTTGTCAAGCCTTGTCACGCCTCACTGACTGACTTGACAGGTGACAACAATGCACCACATGTCAGAGTGTCACTCTGTCTACCTGTCAAGCTGTCACCTGTCAAGCTGACAGGTTGTCAAGCCTGTCACGCCTCACTGACTGACTTGAGAGGTGACAACAATGCACACACATGTCAGAGTGTCACTCACTTGTCTACCTGTCAAGCTGTCACCTGTCAAGCTGACAGGTTGTCAAGCCTTGTCACGCTCACTGACTGACTTGAGACGGTGACAACAATGCACCACATGTCAGAGTGTCACTCACTTGTCTACCTGTCAAGCTGTCACCTGTCAAGCTGACAGGTTGTCAAGCCTTGTCACGCCTCACGATGACTTGAGAGGTGACAACAATGCACCACATGTCAGAGTGTCACTCACTTGTCTACCTGTCAAGCTGTCACCTGTCAAGCTGACAGGTTGTCAAGCCTTGTCAGCCTCACTGACTGATGACTTGACAGGTGACAACAACAAGCACCACATGTCAGAGTGTCACTCACTTGTCTACCTGTCAAGCTGTCACCTGTCAAGCTGAAGGTTGTCAAGCCTTGTCACGCCTCACTGACTGACTTGACAGGTGACAACAATGCACCACATGTCAGAGTGTCATCACTGTCTACCTGTCAAGCTGTCACCTGTCAAGCTGACAGGTTGTCAAGCCTTGTCACGCCTCACTGACTGACTTGACAGGTGACAACAATGCACCACATGTCAGAGTGTCACTCACTTGTCTACCTGTCAAGCTGTCACCTGTCAAGCTGACAGGTTGTCAAGCTTGTCACGCCTCACTGACTGACTTGACGGTGACAACAATGCACCACATGTCAGAGTGTCACCACTTGTCTACCTGTCAAGCTGTCACCTGTCAAGCTGACAGGTTGTCAAGCCTTGTCACGCCTGACTGACTGACTTGACAGGTGACAACAATGCACCACATGTCAGAGTGTCACTCACTTGTCTACCTGTCAAGCTGTCACCTGTCAAGCTGACAGGTTGTCAAGCCTTGTCACGCCTCACTGACTGACTTGACAGGTGACAACAATGCACCACATGTCAGAGTGTCACTCACTTGTCTACCTGTCAAGCTGTCACCTGTCAAGCTGACAGGTTGTCAAGCCTTGTCACGCCTCACTGACTGACTTGAGAGGTGACAACAATGCACCACATGTCAGAGTGTCACTCACTTGTCTACCTGTCAAGCTGTCAGGTTGTCAAGCCTTGTCGCACGCATGACTGACTGAGACAGGTGACAACAATGCACCACATGTCAGAGTGTCACTCACTTGTCTACCTGTCAAGCTGTCACCTGTCAAGCTGACAGGTTGTCAAGCCTTGTCACGCCTCACTGACTGACTTGAGGTGACAACAATGCACCACATGTCAGAGTGTCACTCACTTGTCTACCTAAGCTGTCACCTGTCAAGCTGACAGGTTGTCAAGCCTTTCACGCCTCACTGACTGACTTGACAGGTGACAACAATGCACCACATGTCAGAGTGTCACTCACTTGTCTACCTGTCAAGCTGTCACCTGTCAAGCTGACAGGTTGTCAAGCCTTGTCACGCCTCATGACTGACTTGACAGGTGACAACAATGCACCACATGTCAGAGTGTCACTCACTTGTCTACCTGTCAAGCTGTCACCTGTCAAGCTGACAGGTTGTCAAGCCTTGTCACGCCTCACTGATGACTTGAGAGGTGACAACAATGCACCACATGTCAGAGTGTCACTCACTTGTCTACCTGTCAAGCTGTCACCTGTCAAGCTGACAGGTTGTCAAGCCTTGTCACGCCTCACTGACTGACTTGACAGGTGACAACAATGCACCACATGTCAGAGTGTCACTCACTTGTCTACCTGTCAAGCTGTCACCTGTCAAGCTGACAGGTTGTCAAGCCTTGTCACGCCTCAGTGTCACTCACTTGTCTACCTGTCAAGCTGTCACCTGTCAAGCTGACAGGTTGTCAAGCCTTGTCACGCCTCACTGACTGACTTGACAGGTGACAACAATGCACCACATGTCAGAGTGTCACTCACTTGTCTACCTGTCAAGCTGTCACCTGTCAAGCTGACAGGTTGTCAAGCCTTGTCACGCCTCACTGACTGACTTGACAGGTGACAACAATGCACCACATGTCAGAGTGTCACTCACTTGTCTACCTGTCAAGCTGTCACCTGTCAAGCTGACAGGTTGTCAAGCCTTGTCACGCCTCACTGACTGACTTGACAGGTGACAACAATGCACCACATGTCAGAGTGTCACTCACTTGTCTACCTGTCAAGCTGTCACCTGTCAAGCTGACAGGTTGTCAAGCCTTGTCACGCCTCACTGACTGACTTGACAGGTGACAACAATGCACCACATGTCAGAGTGTCACTCACTTGTCTACCTGTCAAGCTGTCACCTGTCAAGCTGACAGGTTGTCAAGCCTTGTCACGCCTCACTGACTGACTTGACAGGTGACAACAATGCACCACATGTCAGAGTGTCACTCACTTGTCTACCTGTCAAGCTGTCACCTGTCAAGCTGACAGGTTGTCAAGCCTTGTCACGCCTCACTGACTGACTTGACAGGTGACAACAATGCACCACATGTCAGAGTGTCACTCAGCTGTCTACCTGTCAAGCTGTCACCTGTCAAGCTGACAGGTTGTCAAGCCTTGTCACGCCTCACTGACTGACTTGACAGGTGACAACAATGCACCACATGTCAGAGTGTCACTCACTTGTCTACCTGTCAAGCTGTCACCTGTCAAGCTGACAGGTTGTCAAGCCTTGTCACGCCTCACTGACTGACTTGACAGGTGACAACAATGCACCACATGTCAGAGTGTCACTCACTTGTCTACCTGTCAAGCTGTCACCTGTCAAGCTGACAGGTTGTCAAGCCTTGTCACGCCTCACTGACTGACTTGACAGGTGACAACAATGCACCACATGTCAGAGTGTCACTCACTTGTCTACCTGTCAAGCTGTCACCTGTCAAGCTGACAGGTTGTCAAGCCTTGTCACGCCTCACTGACTGACTTGACAGGTGACAACAATGCACCACATGTCAGAGTGTCACTCACTTGTCTACCTGTCAAGCTGTCACCTGTCAAGCTGACAGGTTGTCAAGCCTTGTCACGCCTCACTGACTGACTTGACAGGTGACAACAATGCACCACATGTCAGAGTGTCACTCACTTGTCTACCTGTCAAGCTGTCACCTGTCAAGCTGACAGGTTGTCAAGCCTTGTCACGCCTCACTGACTGACTTGACAGGTGACAACAATGCACCACATGTCAGAGTGTCACTCACTTGTCTACCTGTCAAGCTGTCACCTGTCAAGCTGACAGGTTGTCAAGCCTTGTCACGCCTCACTGACTGACTTGACAGGTGACAACTCTGCACCACATGTCAGAGTGTCACTCACTTGTCTACCTGTCAAGCTGTCACCTGTCAAGCTGACAGGTTGTCAAGCCTTGTCACGCCTCACTGACTGACTTGACAGGTGACAACAATGCACCACATGTCAGAGTGTCACTCACTTGTCTACCTGTCAAGCTGTCACCTGTCAAGCTGACAGGTTGTCAAGCCTTGTCACGCCTCACTGACTGACTTGACAGGTGACAACAATGCACCACATGTCAGAGTGTCACTCACTTGTCTACCTGTCAAGCTGTCACCTGTCAAGCTGACAGGTTGTCAAGCCTTGTCACGCCTCACTGACTGACTTGACAGGTGACAACAATGCACCACATGTCAGAGTGTCACTCACTTGTCTACCTGTCAAGCTGTCACCTGTCAAGCTGACAGGTTGTCAAGCCTTGTCACGCCTCACTGACTGACTTGACAGGTGACAACAATGCACCACATGTCAGAGTGTCACTCACTTGTCTACCTGTCAAGCTGTCACCTGTCAAGCTGACAGGTTGTCAAGCCTTGTCACGCCTCACTGACTGACTTGACAGGTGACAACAATGCACCACATGTCAGAGTGTCACTCACTTGTCTACCTGTCAAGCTGTCACCTGTCAAGCTGACAGGTTGTCAAGCCTTGTCACGCCTCACTGACTGACTTGACAGGTGACAACAATGCACCACATGTCAGAGTGTCACTCACTTGTCTACCTGTCAAGCTGTCACCTGTCAAGCTGACAGGTTGTCAAGCCTTGTCACGCCTCACTGACTGACTTGACAGGTGACAACAATGCACCACATGTCAGAGTGTCACTCACTTGTCTACCTGTCAAGCTGTCACCTGTCAAGCTGACAGGTTGTCAAGCCTTGTCACGCCTCACTGACTGACTTGACAGGTGACAACAATGCACCACATGTCAGAGTGTCACTCACTTGTCTACCTGTCAAGCTGTCACCTGTCAAGCTGACAGGTTGTCAAGCCTTGTCACGCCTCACTGACTGACTTGACAGGTGACAACAATGCACCACATGTCAGAGTGTCACTCACTTGTCTACCTGTCAAGCTGTCACCTGTCAAGCTGACAGGTTGTCAAGCCTTGTCACGCCTCACTGACTGACTTGACAGGTGACAACAATGCACCACATGTCAGAGTGTCACTCACTTGTCTACCTGTCAAGCTGTCACCTGTCAAGCTGACAGGTTGTCAAGCCTTGTCACGCCTCACTGACTGACTTGACAGGTGACAACAATGCACCACATGTCAGAGTGTCACTCACTTGTCTACCTGTCAAGCTGTCACCTGTCAAGCTGACAGGTTGTCA
The DNA here is from genome assembly GCA_001923025.3 of Taenia multiceps. NCBI lineage: Eukaryota > Metazoa > Platyhelminthes > Cestoda > Cyclophyllidea > Taeniidae > Taenia > Taenia multiceps. Next base: position 24,917 of record MRSW03000205.1, on the reverse strand, counting down.
AGCCTTGTCACGCCTCACTGACTGACTTGACAGGTGACAACAATGCACCACATGTCAGAGTGTCACTCACTTGTCTACCTGTCAAGCTGTCACCTGTCAAGCTGACAGGTTGTCAAGCCTTGTCACGCCTCACTGACTGACTTGACAGGTGACAACAATGCACCACATGTCAGAGTGTCACTCACTTGTCTACCTGTCAAGCTGTCACCTGTCAAGCTGACAGGTTGTCAAGCCTTGTCACGCCTCACTGACTGACTTGACAGGTGACAACAATGCACCACATGTCAGAGTGTCACTCACTTGTCTACCTGTCAAGCTGTCACCTGTCAAGCTGACAGGTTGTCAAGCCTTGTCACGCCTCACTGACTGACTTGACAGGTGACAACAATGCACCACATGTCAGAGTGTCACTCACTTGTCTACCTGTCAAGCTGTCACCTGTCAAGCTGACAGGTTGTCAAGCCTTGTCACGCCTCACTGACTGACTTGACAGGTGACAACAATGCACCACATGTCAGAGTGTCACTCACTTGTCTACCTGTCAAGCTGTCACCTGTCAAGCTGACAGGTTGTCAAGCCTTGTCACGCCTCACTGACTGACTTGACAGGTGACAACAATGCACCACATGTCAGAGTGTCACTCACTTGTCTACCTGTCAAGCTGTCACCTGTCAAGCTGACAGGTTGTCAAGCCTTGTCACGCCTCACTGACTGACTTGACAGGTGACAACAATGCACCACATGTCAGAGTGTCACTCACTTGTCTACCTGTCAAGCTGTCACCTGTCAAGCTGACAGGTTGTCAAGCCTTGTCACGCCTCACTGACTGACTTGACAGGTGACAACAATGCACCACATGTCAGAGTGTCACTCACTTGTCTACCTGTCAAGCTGTCACCTGTCAAGCTGACAGGTTGTCAAGCCTTGTCACGCCTCACTGACTGACTTGACAGGTGACAACAATGCACCACATGTCAGAGTGTCACTCACTTGTCTACCTGTCAAGCTGTCACCTGTCAAGCTGACAGGTTGTCAAGCCTTGTCACGCCTCACTGACTGACTTGACAGGTGACAATGCACCACATGTCAGAGTGTCACTCACTTGTCTACCTGTCAAGCTGTCACCTGTCAAGCTGACAGGTTGTCAAGCCTTGTCACGCCTCACTGACTGACTTGACAGGTGACAACAATGCACCACATGTCAGAGTGTCACTCACTTGTCTACCTGTCAAGCTGTCACCTGTCAAGCTGACAGGTTGTCAAGCCTTGTCACGCCTCACTGACTGACTTGACAGGTGACAACAATGCACCACATGTCAGAGTGTCACTCACTTGTCTACCTGTCAAGCTGTCACCTGTCAAGCTGACAGGTTGTCAAGCCTTGTCACGCCTCACTGACTGACTTGACAGGTGACAACAATGCACCACATGTCAGAGTGTCACTCACTTGTCTACCTGTCAAGCTGTCACCTGTCAAGCTGACAGGTTGTCAAGCCTTGTCACGCCTCACTGACTGACTTGACAGGTGACAACAATGCACCACATGTCAGAGTGTCACTCACTTGTCTACCTGTCAAGCTGTCACCTGTCAAGCTGACAGGTTGTCAAGCCTTGTCACGCCTCACTGACTGACTTGACAGGTGACAACAATGCACCACATGTCAGAGTGTCACTCACTTGTCTACCTGTCAAGCTGTCACCTGTCAAGCTGACAGGTTGTCAAGCCTTGTCACGCCTCACTGACTGACTTGACAGGTGACAACAATGCACCACATGTCAGAGTGTCACTCACTTGTCTACCTGTCAAGCTGTCACCTGTCAAGCTGACAGGTTGTCAAGCCTTGTCACGCCTCACTGACTGACTTGACAGGTGACAACAATGCACCACATGTCAGAGTGTCACTCACTTGTCTACCTGTCAAGCTGTCACCTGTCAAGCTGACAGGTTGTCAAGCCTTGTCACGCCTCACTGACTGACTTGACAGGTGACAACAATGCACCACATGTCAGAGTGTCACTCACTTGTCTACCTGTCAAGCTGTCACCTGTCAAGCTGACAGGTTGTCAAGCCTTGTCACGCCTCACTGACTGACTTGACAGGTGACAACAATGCACCACATGTCAGAGTGTCACTCACTTGTCTACCTGTCAAGCTGTCACCTGTCAAGCTGACAGGTTGTCAAGCCTTGTCACGCCTCACTGACTGACTTGACAGGTGACAACAATGCACCACATGTCAGAGTGTCACTCACTTGTCTACCTGTCAAGCTGTCACCTGTCAAGCTGACAGGTTGTCAAGCCTTGTCACGCCTCACTGACTGACTTGACAGGTGACAACAATGCACCACATGTCAGAGTGTCACTCACTTGTCTACCTGTCAAGCTGTCACCTGTCAAGCTGACAGGTTGTCAAGCCTTGTCACGCCTCACTGACTGACTTGACAGGTGACAACAATGCACCACATGTCAGAGTGTCACTCACTTGTCTACCTGTCAAGCTGTCACCTGTCAAGCTGACAGGTTGTCAAGCCTTGTCACGCCTCACTGACTGACTTGACAGGTGACAACAATGCACCACATGTCAGAGTGTCACTCACTTGTCTACCTCTCAAGCTGTCACCTGTCAAGCTGACAGGTTGTCAAGCCTTGTCACGCCTCACTGACTGACTTGACAGGTGACAACAATGCACCACATGTCAGAGTGTCACTCACTTGTCTACCTCTCAAGCTGTCACCTGTCAAGCTGACAGGTTGTCAAGCCTTGTCACGCCTCACTGACTGACTTGACAGGTGACAACTATGCACCACATGTCAGAGTGTCACTCACTTGTCTACCTCTCAAGCTGTCACCTGTCAAGCTGACAGGTTGTCAAGCCTTGTCACGCCTCACTGACTGACTTGACAGGTGACAACAATGCACCACATGTCAGAGTGTCACTCACTTGTCTACCTCTCAAGCTGTCACCTGTCAAGCTGACAGGTTGTCAAGCCTTGTCACGCCTCACTGACTGACTTGACAGGTGACAACTATGCACCACATGTCAGAGTGTCACTCACTTGTCTACCTCTCAAGCTGTCACCTGTCAAGCTGACAGGTTGTCAAGCCTTGTCACGCCTCACTGACTGACTTGACAGGTGACAACTATGCACCACATGTCAGAGTGTCACTCACTTGTCTACCTCTCAAGCTGTCACCTGTCAAGCTGACAGGTTGTCAAGCCTTGTCACGCCTCACTGACTGACTTGACAGGTGACAACAATGCACCACATGTCAGAGTGTCACTCACTTGTCTACCTCTCAAGCTGTCACCTGTCAAGCTGACAGGTTGTCAAGCCTTGTCACGCCTCACTGACTGACTTGACAGGTGACAACAATGCACCACATGTCAGAGTGTCACTCACTTGTCTACCTCTCAAGCTGTCACCTGTCAAGCTGACAGGTTGTCAAGCCTTGTCACGCCTCACTGACTGACTTGACAGGTGACAACAATGCACCACATGTCAGAGTGTCACTCACTTGTCTACCTCTCAAGCTGTCACCTGTCAAGCTGACAGGTTGTCAAGCCTTGTCACGCCTCACTGACTGACTTGACAGGTGACAACAATGCACCACATGTCAGAGTGTCACTCACTTGTCTACCTCTCAAGCTGTCACCTGTCAAGCTGACAGGTTGTCAAGCCTTGTCACGCCTCACTGACTGACTTGACAGGTGACAACTATGCACCACATGTCAGAGTGTCACTCACTTGTCTACCTCTCAAGCTGTCACCTGTCAAGCTGACAGGTTGTCAAGCCTTGTCACGCCTCACTGACTGACTTGACAGGTGACAACTATGCACCACATGTCAGAGTGTCACTCACTTGTCTACCTCTCAAGCTGTCACCTGTCAAGCTGACAGGTTGTCAAGCCTTGTCACGCCTCACTGACTGACTTGACAGGTGACAACTATGCACCACATGTCAGAGTGTCACTCACTTGTCTACCTCTCAAGCTGTCACCTGTCAAGCTGACAGGTTGTCAAGCCTTGTCACGCCTCACTGACTGACTTGACAGGTGACAACAATGCACCACATGTCAGAGTGTCACTCACTTGTCTACCTCTCAAGCTGTCACCTGTCAAGCTGACAGGTTGTCAAGCCTTGTCACGCCTCACTGACTGACTTGACAGGTGACAACAATGCACCACATGTCAGAGTGTCACTCACTTGTCTACCTCTCAAGCTGTCACCTGTCAAGCTGACAGGTTGTCAAGCCTTGTCACGCCTCACTGACTGACTTGACAGGTGACAACTATGCACCACATGTCAGAGTGTCACTCACTTGTCTACCTCTCAAGCTGTCACCTGTCAAGCTGACAGGTTGTCAAGCCTTGTCACGCCTCACTGACTGACTTGACAGGTGACAACTATGCACCACATGTCAGAGTGTCACTCACTTGTCTACCTCTCAAGCTGTCACCTGTCAAGCTGACAGGTTGTCAAGCCTTGTCACGCCTCACTGACTGACTTGACAGGTGACAACTATGCACCACATGTCAGAGTGTCACTCACTTGTCTACCTCTCAAGCTGTCACCTGTCAAGCTGACAGGTTGTCAAGCCTTGTCACGCCTCACTGACTGACTTGACAGGTGACAACTATGCACCACATGTCAGAGTGTCACTCACTTGTCTACCTCTCAAGCTGTCACCTGTCAAGCTGACAGGTTGTCAAGCCTTGTCACGCCTCACTGACTGACTTGACAGGTGACAACTATGCACCACATGTCAGAGTGTCACTCACTTGTCTACCTCTCAAGCTGTCACCTGTCAAGCTGACAGGTTGTCAAGCCTTGTCACGCCTCACTGACTGACTTGACAGGTGACAACAATGCACCACATGTCAGAGTGTCACTCACTTGTCTACCTCTCAAGCTGTCACCTGTCAAGCTGACAGGTTGTCAAGCCTTGTCACGCCTCACTGACTGACTTGACAGGTGACAACTATGCACCACATGTCAGAGTGTCACTCACTTGTCTACCTCTCAAGCTGTCACCTGTCAAGCTGACAGGTTGTCAAGCCTTGTCACGCCTCACTGACTGACTTGACAGGTGACAACTATGCACCACATGTCAGAGTGTCACTCACTTGTCTACCTCTCAAGCTGTCACCTGTCAAGCTGACAGGTTGTCAAGCCTTGTCACGCCTCACTGACTGACTTGACAGGTGACAACTATGCACCACATGTCAGAGTGTCACTCACTTGTCTACCTCTCAAGCTGTCACCTGTCAAGCTGACAGGTTGTCAAGCCTTGTCACGCCTCACTGACTGACTTGACAGGTGACAACTATGCACCACATGTCAGAGTGTCACTCACTTGTCTACCTCTCAAGCTGTCACCTGTCAAGCTGACAGGTTGTCAAGCCTTGTCACGCCTCACTGACTGACTTGACAGGTGACAACTATGCACCACATGTCAGAGTGTCACTCACTTGTCTACCTCTCAAGCTGTCACCTGTCAAGCTGACAGGTTGTCAAGCCTTGTCACGCCTCACTGACTGACTTGACAGGTGACAACAATGCACCACATGTCAGAGTGTCACTCACTTGTCTACCTCTCAAGCTGTCACCTGTCAAGCTGACAGGTTGTCAAGCCTTGTCACGCCTCACTGACTGACTTGACAGGTGACAACTATGCACCACATGTCAGAGTGTCACTCACTTGTCTACCTCTCAAGCTGTCACCTGTCAAGCTGACAGGTTGTCAAGCCTTGTCACGCCTCACTGACTGACTTGACAGGTGACAACTATGCACCACATGTCAGAGTGTCACTCACTTGTCTACCTCTCAAGCTGTCACCTGTCAAGCTGACAGGTTGTCAAGCCTTGTCACGCCTCACTGACTGACTTGACAGGTGACAACTATGCACCACATGTCAGAGTGTCACTCACTTGTCTACCTCTCAAGCTGTCACCTGTCAAGCTGACAGGTTGTCAAGCCTTGTCACGCCTCACTGACTGACTTGACAGGTGACAACAATGCACCACATGTCAGAGTGTCACTCACTTGTCTACCTCTCAAGCTGTCACCTGTCAAGCTGACAGGTTGTCAAGCCTTGTCACGCCTCACTGACTGACTTGACAGGTGACAACTATGCACCACATGTCAGAGTGTCACTCACTTGTCTACCTCTCAAGCTGTCACCTGTCAAGCTGACAGGTTGTCAAGCCTTGTCACGCCTCACTGACTGACTTGACAGGTGACAACTATGCACCACATGTCAGAGTGTCACTCACTTGTCTACCTCTCAAGCTGTCACCTGTCAAGCTGACAGGTTGTCAAGCCTTGTCACGCCTCACTGACTGACTTGACAGGTGACAACTATGCACCACATGTCAGAGTGTCACTCACTTGTCTACCTCTCAAGCTGTCACCTGTCAAGCTGACAGGTTGTCAAGCCTTGTCACGCCTCACTGACTGACTTGACAGGTGACAACTATGCACCACATGTCAGAGTGTCACTCACTTGTCTACCTCTCAAGCTGTCACCTGTCAAGCTGACAGGTTGTCAAGCCTTGTCACGCCTCACTGACTGACTTGACAGGTGACAACTATGCACCACATGTCAGAGTGTCACTCACTTGTCTACCTCTCAAGCTGTCACCTGTCAAGCTGACAGGTTGTCAAGCCTTGTCACGCCTCACTGACTGACTTGACAGGTGACAACTATGCACCACATGTCAGAGTGTCACTCACTTGTCTACCTCTCAAGCTGTCACCTGTCAAGCTGACAGGTTGTCAAGCCTTGTCACGCCTCACTGACTGACTTGACAGGTGACAACAATGCACCACATGTCAGAGTGTCACTCACTTGTCTACCTCTCAAGCTGTCACCTGTCAAGCTGACAGGTTGTCAAGCCTTGTCACGCCTCACTGACTGACTTGACAGGTGACAACTATGCACCACATGTCAGAGTGTCACTCACTTGTCTACCTCTCAAGCTGTCACCTGTCAAGCTGACAGGTTGTCAAGCCTTGTCACGCCTCACTGACTGACTTGACAGGTGACAACTATGCACCACATGTCAGAGTGTCACTCACTTGTCTACCTCTCAAGCTGTCACCTGTCAAGCTGACAGGTTGTCAAGCCTTGTCACGCCTCACTGACTGACTTGACAGGTGACAACTATGCACCACATGTCAGAGTGTCACTCACTTGTCTACCTCTCAAGCTGTCACCTGTCAAGCTGACAGGTTGTCAAGCCTTGTCACGCCTCACTGACTGACTTGACAGGTGACAACTATGCACCACATGTCAGAGTGTCACTCACTTGTCTACCTCTCAAGCTGTCACCTGTCAAGCTGACAGGTTGTCAAGCCTTGTCACGCCTCACTGACTGACTTGACAGGTGACAACTATGCACCACATGTCAGAGTGTCACTCACTTGTCTACCTCTCAAGCTGTCACCTGTCAAGCTGACAGGTTGTCAAGCCTTGTCACGCCTCACTGACTGACTTGACAGGTGACAACTATGCACCACATGTCAGAGTGTCACTCACTTGTCTACCTCTCAAGCTGTCACCTGTCAAGCTGACAGGTTGTCAAGCCTTGTCACGCCTCACTGACTGACTTGACAGGTGACAACTATGCACCACATGTCAGAGTGTCACTCACTTGTCTACCTCTCAAGCTGTCACCTGTCAAGCTGACAGGTTGTCAAGCCTTGTCACGCCTCACTGACTGACTTGACAGGTGACAACTATGCACCACATGTCAGAGTGTCACTCACTTGTCTACCTCTCAAGCTGTCACCTGTCAAGCTGACAGGTTGTCAAGCCTTGTCACGCCTCACTGACTGACTTGACAGGTGACAACAATGCACCACATGTCAGAGTGTCACTCACTTGTCTACCTCTCAAGCTGTCACCTGTCAAGCTGACAGGTTGTCAAGCCTTGTCACGCCTCACTGACTGACTTGACAGGTGACAACTATGCACCACATGTCAGAGTGTCACTCACTTGTCTACCTCTCAAGCTGTCACCTGTCAAGCTGACAGGTTGTCAAGCCTTGTCACGCCTCACTGACTGACTTGACAGGTGACAACTATGCACCACATGTCAGAGTGTCACTCACTTGTCTACCTCTCAAGCTGTCACCTGTCAAGCTGACAGGTTGTCAAGCCTTGTCACGCCTCACTGACTGACTTGACAGGTGACAACAATGCACCACATGTCAGAGTGTCACTCACTTGTCTACCTCTCAAGCTGTCACCTGTCAAGCTGACAGGTTGTCAAGCCTTGTCACGCCTCACTGACTGACTTGACAGGTGACAACAATGCACCACATGTCAGAGTGTCACTCACTTGTCTACCTCTCAAGCTGTCACCTGTCAAGCTGACAGGTTGTCAAGCCTTGTCACGCCTCACTGACTGACTTGACAGGTGACAACAATGCACCACATGTCAGAGTGTCACTCACTTGTCTACCTCTCAAGCTGTCACCTGTCAAGCTGACAGGTTGTCAAGCCTTGTCACGCCTCACTGACTGACTTGACAGGTGACAACAATGCACCACATGTCAGAGTGTCACTCACTTGTCTACCTCTCAAGCTGTCACCTGTCAAGCTGACAGGTTGTCAAGCCTTGTCACGCCTCACTGACTGACTTGACAGGTGACAACTATGCACCACATGTCAGAGTGTCACTCACTTGTCTACCTCTCAAGCTGTCACCTGTCAAGCTGACAGGTTGTCAAGCCTTGTCACGCCTCACTGACTGACTTGACAGGTGACAACTATGCACCACATGTCAGAGTGTCACTCACTTGTCTACCTCTCAAGCTGTCACCTGTCAAGCTGACAGGTTGTCAAGCCTTGTCACGCCTCACTGACTGACTTGACAGGTGACAACTATGCACCACATGTCAGAGTGTCACTCACTTGTCTACCTCTCAAGCTGTCACCTGTCAAGCTGACAGGTTGTCAAGCCTTGTCACGCCTCACTGACTGACTTGACAGGTGACAACTATGCACCACATGTCAGAGTGTCACTCACTTGTCTACCTCTCAAGCTGTCACCTGTCAAGCTGACAGGTTGTCAAGCCTTGTCACGCCTCACTGACTGACTTGACAGGTGACAACTATGCACCACATGTCAGAGTGTCACTCACTTGTCTACCTCTCAAGCTGTCACCTGTCAAGCTGACAGGTTGTCAAGCCTTGTCACGCCTCACTGACTGACTTGACAGGTGACAACTATGCACCACATGTCAGAGTGTCACTCACTTGTCTACCTCTCAAGCTGTCACCTGTCAAGCTGACAGGTTGTCAAGCCTTGTCACGCCTCACTGACTGACTTGACAGGTGACAACTATGCACCACATGTCAGAGTGTCACTCACTTGTCTACCTCTCAAGCTGTCACCTGTCAAGCTGACAGGTTGTCAAGCCTTGTCACGCCTCACTGACTGACTTGACAGGTGACAACTATGCACCACATGTCAGAGTGTCACTCACTTGTCTACCTCTCAAGCTGTCACCTGTCAAGCTGACAGGTTGTCAAGCCTTGTCACGCCTCACTGACTGACTTGACAGGTGACAACTATGCACCACATGTCAGAGTGTCACTCACTTGTCTACCTCTCAAGCTGTCACCTGTCAAGCTGACAGGTTGTCAAGCCTTGTCACGCCTCACTGACTGACTTGACAGGTGACAACTATGCACCACATGTCAGAGTGTCACTCACTTGTCTACCTCTCAAGCTGTCACCTGTCAAGCTGACAGGTTGTCAAGCCTTGTCACGCCTCACTGACTGACTTGACAGGTGACAACTATGCACCACATGTCAGAGTGTCACTCACTTGTCTACCTCTCAAGCTGTCACCTGTCAAGCTGACAGGTTGTCAAGCCTTGTCACGCCTCACTGACTGACTTGACAGGTGACAACTATGCACCACATGTCAGAGTGTCACTCACTTGTCTACCTCTCAAGCTGTCACCTGTCAAGCTGACAGGTTGTCAAGCCTTGTCACGCCTCACTGACTGACTTGACAGGTGACAACTATGCACCACATGTCAGAGTGTCACTCACTTGTCTACCTCTCAAGCTGTCACCTGTCAAGCTGACAGGTTGTCAAGCCTTGTCACGCCTCACTGACTGACTTGACAGGTGACAACTATGCACCACATGTCAGAGTGTCACTCACTTGTCTACCTCTCAAGCTGTCACCTGTCAAGCTGACAGGTTGTCAAGCCTTGTCACGCCTCACTGACTGACTTGACAGGTGACAACTATGCACCACATGTCAGAGTGTCACTCACTTGTCTACCTCTCAAGCTGTCACCTGTCAAGCTGACAGGTTGTCAAGCCTTGTCACGCCTCACTGACTGACTTGACAGGTGACAACTATGCACCACATGTCAGAGTGTCACTCACTTGTCTACCTCTCAAGCTGTCACCTGTCAAGCTGACAGGTTGTCAAGCCTTGTCACGCCTCACTGACTGACTTGACAGGTGACAACTATGCACCACATGTCAGAGTGTCACTCACTTGTCTACCTCTCAAGCTGTCACCTGTCAAGCTGACAGGTTGTCAAGCCTTGTCACGCCTCACTGACTGACTTGACAGGTGACAACTATGCACCACATGTCAGAGTGTCACTCACTTGTCTACCTCTCAAGCTGTCACCTGTCAAGCTGACAGGTTGTCAAGCCTTGTCACGCCTCACTGACTGACTTGACAGGTGACAACTATGCACCACATGTCAGAGTGTCACTCACTTGTCTACCTCTCAAGCTGTCACCTGTCAAGCTGACAGGTTGTCAAGCCTTGTCACGCCTCACTGACTGACTTGACAGGTGACAACTATGCACCACATGTCAGAGTGTCACTCACTTGTCTACCTCTCAAGCTGTCACCTGTCAAGCTGACAGGTTGTCAAGCCTTGTCACGCCTCACTGACTGACTTGACAGGTGACAACAATGCACCACATGTCAGAGTGTCACTCACTTGTCTACCTCTCAAGCTGTCACCTGTCAAGCTGACAGGTTGTCAAGCCTTGTCACGCCTCACTGACTGACTTGACAGGTGACAACTATGCACCACATGTCAGAGTGTCACTCACTTGTCTACCTCTCAAGCTGTCACCTGTCAAGCTGACAGGTTGTCAAGCCTTGTCACGCCTCACTGACTGACTTGACAGGTGACAACTATGCACCACATGTCAGAGTGTCACTCACTTGTCTACCTCTCAAGCTGTCACCTGTCAAGCTGACAGGTTGTCAAGCCTTGTCACGCCTCACTGACTGACTTGACAGGTGACAACTATGCACCACATGTCAGAGTGTCACTCACTTGTCTACCTCTCAAGCTGTCACCTGTCAAGCTGACAGGTTGTCAAGCCTTGTCACGCCTCACTGACTGACTTGACAGGTGACAACTATGCACCACATGTCAGAGTGTCACTCACTTGTCTACCTCTCAAGCTGTCACCTGTCAAGCTGACAGGTTGTCAAGCCTTGTCACGCCTCACTGACTGACTTGACAGGTGACAACTATGCACCACATGTCAGAGTGTCACTCACTTGTCTACCTCTCAAGCTGTCACCTGTCAAGCTGACAGGTTGTCAAGCCTTGTCACGCCTCACTGACTGACTTGACAGGTGACAACTATGCACCACATGTCAGAGTGTCACTCACTTGTCTACCTCTCAAGCTGTCACCTGTCAAGCTGACAGGTTGTCAAGCCTTGTCACGCCTCACTGACTGACTTGACAGGTGACAACTATGCACCACATGTCAGAGTGTCACTCACTTGTCTACCTCTCAAGCTGTCACCTGTCAAGCTGACAGGTTGTCAAGCCTTGTCACGCCTCACTGACTGACTTGACAGGTGACAACTATGCACCACATGTCAGAGTGTCACTCACTTGTCTACCTCTCAAGCTGTCACCTGTCAAGCTGACAGGTTGTCAAGCCTTGTCACGCCTCACTGACTGACTTGACAGGTGACAACTATGCACCACATGTCAGAGTGTCACTCACTTGTCTACCTCTCAAGCTGTCACCTGTCAAGCTGACAGGTTGTCAAGCCTTGTCACGCCTCACTGACTGACTTGACAGGTGACAACTATGCACCACATGTCAGAGTGTCACTCACTTGTCTACCTCTCAAGCTGTCACCTGTCAAGCTGACAGGTTGTCAAGCCTTGTCACGCCTCACTGACTGACTTGACAGGTGACAACTATGCACCACATGTCAGAGTGTCACTCACTTGTCTACCTCTCAAGCTGTCACCTGTCAAGCTGACAGGTTGTCAAGCCTTGTCACGCCTCACTGACTGACTTGACAGGTGACAACTATGCACCACATGTCAGAGTGTCACTCACTTGTCTACCTCTCAAGCTGTCACCTGTCAAGCTGACAGGTTGTCAAGCCTTGTCACGCCTCACTGACTGACTTGACAGGTGACAACTATGCACCACATGTCAGAGTGTCACTCACTTGTCTACCTCTCAAGCTGTCACCTGTCAAGCTGACAGGTTGTCAAGCCTTGTCACGCCTCACTGACTGACTTGACAGGTGACAACTATGCACCACATGTCAGAGTGTCACTCACTTGTCTACCTCTCAAGCTGTCACCTGTCAAGCTGACAGGTTGTCAAGCCTTGTCACGCCTCACTGACTGACTTGACAGGTGACAACTATGCACCACATGTCAGAGTGTCACTCACTTGTCTACCTCTCAAGCTGTCACCTGTCAAGCTGACAGGTTGTCAAGCCTTGTCACGCCTCACTGACTGACTTGACAGGTGACAACTATGCACCACATGTCAGAGTGTCACTCACTTGTCTACCTCTCAAGCTGTCACCTGTCAAGCTGACAGGTTGTCAAGCCTTGTCACGCCTCACTGACTGACTTGACAGGTGACAACTATGCACCACATGTCAGAGTGTCACTCACTTGTCTACCTCTCAAGCTGTCACCTGTCAAGCTGACAGGTTGTCAAGCCTTGTCACGCCTCACTGACTGACTTGACAGGTGACAACTATGCACCACATGTCAGAGTGTCACTCACTTGTCTACCTCTCAAGCTGTCACCTGTCAAGCTGACAGGTTGTCAAGCCTTGTCACGCCTCACTGACTGACTTGACAGGTGACAACTATGCACCACATGTCAGAGTGTCACTCACTTGTCTACCTCTCAAGCTGTCACCTGTCAAGCTGACAGGTTGTCAAGCCTTGTCACGCCTCACTGACTGACTTGACAGGTGACAACTATGCACCACATGTCAGAGTGTCACTCACTTGTCTACCTCTCAAGCTGTCACCTGTCAAGCTGACAGGTTGTCAAGCCTTGTCACGCCTCACTGACTGACTTGACAGGTGACAACTATGCACCACATGTCAGAGTGTCACTCACTTGTCTACCTCTCAAGCTGTCACCTGTCAAGCTGACAGGTTGTCAAGCCTTGTCACGCCTCACTGACTGACTTGACAGGTGACAACTATGCACCACATGTCAGAGTGTCACTCACTTGTCTACCTCTCAAGCTGTCACCTGTCAAGCTGACAGGTTGTCAAGCCTTGTCACGCCTCACTGACTGACTTGACAGGTGACAACTATGCACCACATGTCAGAGTGTCACTCACTTGTCTACCTCTCAAGCTGTCACCTGTCAAGCTGACAGGTTGTCAAGCCTTGTCACGCCTCACTGACTGACTTGACAGGTGACAACTATGCACCACATGTCAGAGTGTCACTCACTTGTCTACCTCTCAAGCTGTCACCTGTCAAGCTGACAGGTTGTCAAGCCTTGTCACGCCTCACTGACTGACTTGACAGGTGACAACTATGCACCACATGTCAGAGTGTCACTCACTTGTCTACCTCTCAAGCTGTCACCTGTCAAGCTGACAGGTTGTCAAGCCTTGTCACGCCTCACTGACTGACTTGACAGGTGACAACTATGCACCACATGTCAGAGTGTCACTCACTTGTCTACCTCTCAAGCTGTCACCTGTCAAGCTGACAGGTTGTCAAGCCTTGTCACGCCTCACTGACTGACTTGACAGGTGACAACTATGCACCACATGTCAGAGTGTCACTCACTTGTCTACCTCTCAAGCTGTCACCTGTCAAGCTGACAGGTTGTCAAGCCTTGTCACGCCTCACTGACTGACTTGACAGGTGACAACTATGCACCACATGTCAGAGTGTCACTCACTTGTCTACCTCTCAAGCTGTCACCTGTCAAGCTGACAGGTTGTCAAGCCTTGTCACGCCTCACTGACTGACTTGACAGGTGACAACTATGCACCACATGTCAGAGTGTCACTCACTTGTCTACCTCTCAAGCTGTCACCTGTCAAGCTGACAGGTTGTCAAGCCTTGTCACGCCTCACTGACTGACTTGACAGGTGACAACTATGCACCACATGTCAGAGTGTCACTCACTTGTCTACCTCTCAAGCTGTCACCTGTCAAGCTGACAGGTTGTCAAGCCTTGTCACGCCTCACTGACTGACTTGACAGGTGACAACTATGCACCACATGTCAGAGTGTCACTCACTTGTCTACCTCTCAAGCTGTCACCTGTCAAGCTGACAGGTTGTCAAGCCTTGTCACGCCTCACTGACTGACTTGACAGGTGACAACTATGCACCACATGTCAGAGTGTCACTCACTTGTCTACCTCTCAAGCTGTCACCTGTCAAGCTGACAGGTTGTCAAGCCTTGTCACGCCTCACTGACTGACTTGACAGGTGACAACTATGCACCACATGTCAGAGTGTCACTCACTTGTCTACCTCTCAAGCTGTCACCTGTCAAGCTGACAGGTTGTCAAGCCTTGTCACGCCTCACTGACTGACTTGACAGGTGACAACTATGCACCACATGTCAGAGTGTCACTCACTTGTCTACCTCTCAAGCTGTCACCTGTCAAGCTGACAGGTTGTCAAGCCTTGTCACGCCTCACTGACTGACTTGACAGGTGACAACTATGCACCACATGTCAGAGTGTCACTCACTTGTCTACCTCTCAAGCTGTCACCTGTCAAGCTGACAGGTTGTCAAGCCTTGTCACGCCTCACTGACTGACTTGACAGGTGACAACTATGCACCACATGTCAGAGTGTCACTCACTTGTCTACCTCTCAAGCTGTCACCTGTCAAGCTGACAGGTTGTCAAGCCTTGTCACGCCTCACTGACTGACTTGACAGGTGACAACTATGCACCACATGTCAGAGTGTCACTCACTTGTCTACCTCTCAAGCTGTCACCTGTCAAGCTGACAGGTTGTCAAGCCTTGTCACGCCTCACTGACTGACTTGACAGGTGACAACTATGCACCACATGTCAGAGTGTCACTCACTTGTCTACCTCTCAAGCTGTCACCTGTCAAGCTGACAGGTTGTCAAGCCTTGTCACGCCTCACTGACTGACTTGACAGGTGACAACTATGCACCACATGTCAGAGTGTCACTCACTTGTCTACCTCTCAAGCTGTCACCTGTCAAGCTGACAGGTTGTCAAGCCTTGTCACGCCTCACTGACTGACTTGACAGGTGACAACTATGCACCACATGTCAGAGTGTCACTCACTTGTCTACCTCTCAAGCTGTCACCTGTCAAGCTGACAGGTTGTCAAGCCTTGTCACGCCTCACTGACTGACTTGACAGGTGACAACTATGCACCACATGTCAGAGTGTCACTCACTTGTCTACCTCTCAAGCTGTCACCTGTCAAGCTGACAGGTTGTCAAGCCTTGTCACGCCTCACTGACTGACTTGACAGGTGACAACTATGCACCACATGTCAGAGTGTCACTCACTTGTCTACCTCTCAAGCTGTCACCTGTCAAGCTGACAGGTTGTCAAGCCTTGTCACGCCTCACTGACTGACTTGACAGGTGACAACTATGCACCACATGTCAGAGTGTCACTCACTTGTCTACCTCTCAAGCTGTCACCTGTCAAGCTGACAGGTTGTCAAGCCTTGTCACGCCTCACTGACTGACTTGACAGGTGACAACTATGCACCACATGTCAGAGTGTCACTCACTTGTCTACCTCTCAAGCTGTCACCTGTCAAGCTGACAGGTTGTCAAGCCTTGTCACGCCTCACTGACTGACTTGACAGGTGACAACTATGCACCACATGTCAGAGTGTCACTCACTTGTCTACCTCTCAAGCTGTCACCTGTCAAGCTGACAGGTTGTCAAGCCTTGTCACGCCTCACTGACTGACTTGACAGGTGACAACTATGCACCACATGTCAGAGTGTCACTCACTTGTCTACCTCTCAAGCTGTCACCTGTCAAGCTGACAGGTTGTCAAGCCTTGTCACGCCTCACTGACTGACTTGACAGGTGACAACTATGCACCACATGTCAGAGTGTCACTCACTTGTCTACCTCTCAAGCTGTCACCTGTCAAGCTGACAGGTTGTCAAGCCTTGTCACGCCTCACTGACTGACTTGACAGGTGACAACTATGCACCACATGTCAGAGTGTCACTCACTTGTCTACCTCTCAAGCTGTCACCTGTCAAGCTGACAGGTTGTCAAGCCTTGTCACGCCTCACTGACTGACTTGACAGGTGACAACTATGCACCACATGTCAGAGTGTCACTCACTTGTCTACCTCTCAAGCTGTCACCTGTCAAGCTGACAGGTTGTCAAGCCTTGTCACGCCTCACTGACTGACTTGACAGGTGACAACTATGCACCACATGTCAGAGTGTCACTCACTTGTCTACCTCTCAAGCTGTCACCTGTCAAGCTGACAGGTTGTCAAGCCTTGTCACGCCTCACTGACTGACTTGACAGGTGACAACTATGCACCACATGTCAGAGTGTCACTCACTTGTCTACCTCTCAAGCTGTCACCTGTCAAGCTGACAGGTTGTCAAGCCTTGTCACGCCTCACTGACTGACTTGACAGGTGACAACTATGCACCACATGTCAGAGTGTCACTCACTTGTCTACCTCTCAAGCTGTCACCTGTCAAGCTGACAGGTTGTCAAGCCTTGTCACGCCTCACTGACTGACTTGACAGGTGACAACTATGCACCACATGTCAGAGTGTCACTCACTTGTCTACCTCTCAAGCTGTCACCTGTCAAGCTGACAGGTTGTCAAGCCTTGTCACGCCTCACTGACTGACTTGACAGGTGACAACTATGCACCACATGTCAGAGTGTCACTCACTTGTCTACCTCTCAAGCTGTCACCTGTCAAGCTGACAGGTTGTCAAGCCTTGTCACGCCTCACTGACTGACTTGACAGGTGACAACTATGCACCACATGTCAGAGTGTCACTCACTTGTCTACCTCTCAAGCTGTCACCTGTCAAGCTGACAGGTTGTCAAGCCTTGTCACGCCTCACTGACTGACTTGACAGGTGACAACTATGCACCACATGTCAGAGTGTCACTCACTTGTCTACCTCTCAAGCTGTCACCTGTCAAGCTGACAGGTTGTCAAGCCTTGTCACGCCTCACTGACTGACTTGACAGGTGACAACTATGCACCACATGTCAGAGTGTCACTCACTTGTCTACCTCTCAAGCTGTCACCTGTCAAGCTGACAGGTTGTCAAGCCTTGTCACGCCTCACTGACTGACTTGACAGGTGACAACTATGCACCACATGTCAGAGTGTCACTCACTTGTCTACCTCTCAAGCTGTCACCTGTCAAGCTGACAGGTTGTCAAGCCTTGTCACGCCTCACTGACTGACTTGACAGGTGACAACTATGCACCACATGTCAGAGTGTCACTCACTTGTCTACCTCTCAAGCTGTCACCTGTCAAGCTGACAGGTTGTCAAGCCTTGTCACGCCTCACTGACTGACTTGACAGGTGACAACTATGCACCACATGTCAGAGTGTCACTCACTTGTCTACCTCTCAAGCTGTCACCTGTCAAGCTGACAGGTTGTCAAGCCTTGTCACGCCTCACTGACTGACTTGACAGGTGACAACTATGCACCACATGTCAGAGTGTCACTCACTTGTCTACCTCTCAAGCTGTCACCTGTCAAGCTGACAGGTTGTCAAGCCTTGTCACGCCTCACTGACTGACTTGACAGGTGACAACTATGCACCACATGTCAGAGTGTCACTCACTTGTCTACCTCTCAAGCTGTCACCTGTCAAGCTGACAGGTTGTCAAGCCTTGTCACGCCTCACTGACTGACTTGACAGGTGACAACTATGCACCACATGTCAGAGTGTCACTCACTTGTCTACCTCTCAAGCTGTCACCTGTCAAGCTGACAGGTTGTCAAGCCTTGTCACGCCTCACTGACTGACTTGACAGGTGACAACTATGCACCACATGTCAGAGTGTCACTCACTTGTCTACCTCTCAAGCTGTCACCTGTCAAGCTGACAGGTTGTCAAGCCTTGTCACGCCTCACTGACTGACTTGACAGGTGACAACTATGCACCACATGTCAGAGTGTCACTCACTTGTCTACCTCTCAAGCTGTCACCTGTCAAGCTGACAGGTTGTCAAGCCTTGTCACGCCTCACTGACTGACTTGACAGGTGACAACTATGCACCACATGTCAGAGTGTCACTCACTTGTCTACCTCTCAAGCTGTCACCTGTCAAGCTGACAGGTTGTCAAGCCTTGTCACGCCTCACTGACTGACTTGACAGGTGACAACTATGCACCACATGTCAGAGTGTCACTCACTTGTCTACCTCTCAAGCTGTCACCTGTCAAGCTGACAGGTTGTCAAGCCTTGTCACGCCTCACTGACTGACTTGACAGGTGACAACTATGCACCACATGTCAGAGTGTCACTCACTTGTCTACCTCTCAAGCTGTCACCTGTCAAGCTGACAGGTTGTCAAGCCTTGTCACGCCTCACTGACTGACTTGACAGGTGACAACTATGCACCACATGTCAGAGTGTCACTCACTTGTCTACCTCTCAAGCTGTCACCTGTCAAGCTGACAGGTTGTCAAGCCTTGTCACGCCTCACTGACTGACTTGACAGGTGACAACTATGCACCACATGTCAGAGTGTCACTCACTTGTCTACCTCTCAAGCTGTCACCTGTCAAGCTGACAGGTTGTCAAGCCTTGTCACGCCTCACTGACTGACTTGACAGGTGACAACTATGCACCACATGTCAGAGTGTCACTCACTTGTCTACCTCTCAAGCTGTCACCTGTCAAGCTGACAGGTTGTCAAGCCTTGTCACGCCTCACTGACTGACTTGACAGGTGACAACTATGCACCACATGTCAGAGTGTCACTCACTTGTCTACCTCTCAAGCTGTCACCTGTCAAGCTGACAGGTTGTCAAGCCTTGTCACGCCTCACTGACTGACTTGACAGGTGACAACTATGCACCACATGTCAGAGTGTCACTCACTTGTCTACCTCTCAAGCTGTCACCTGTCAAGCTGACAGGTTGTCAAGCCTTGTCACGCCTCACTGACTGACTTGACAGGTGACAACTATGCACCACATGTCAGAGTGTCACTCACTTGTCTACCTCTCAAGCTGTCACCTGTCAAGCTGACAGGTTGTCAAGCCTTGTCACGCCTCACTGACTGACTTGACAGGTGACAACTATGCACCACATGTCAGAGTGTCACTCACTTGTCTACCTCTCAAGCTGTCACCTGTCAAGCTGACAGGTTGTCAAGCCTTGTCACGCCTCACTGACTGACTTGACAGGTGACAACTATGCACCACATGTCAGAGTGTCACTCACTTGTCTACCTCTCAAGCTGTCACCTGTCAAGCTGACAGGTTGTCAAGCCTTGTCACGCCTCACTGACTGACTTGACAGGTGACAACTATGCACCACATGTCAGAGTGTCACTCACTTGTCTACCTCTCAAGCTGTCACCTGTCAAGCTGACAGGTTGTCAAGCCTTGTCACGCCTCACTGACTGACTTGACAGGTGACAACTATGCACCACATGTCAGAGTGTCACTCACTTGTCTACCTCTCAAGCTGTCACCTGTCAAGCTGACAGGTTGTCAAGCCTTGTCACGCCTCACTGACTGACTTGACAGGTGACAACTATGCACCACATGTCAGAGTGTCACTCACTTGTCTACCTCTCAAGCTGTCACCTGTCAAGCTGACAGGTTGTCAAGCCTTGTCACGCCTCACTGACTGACTTGACAGGTGACAACTATGCACCACATGTCAGAGTGTCACTCACTTGTCTACCTCTCAAGCTGTCACCTGTCAAGCTGACAGGTTGTCAAGCCTTGTCACGCCTCACTGACTGACTTGACAGGTGACAACTATGCACCACATGTCAGAGTGTCACTCACTTGTCTACCTCTCAAGCTGTCACCTGTCAAGCTGACAGGTTGTCAAGCCTTGTCACGCCTCACTGACTGACTTGACAGGTGACAACTATGCACCACATGTCAGAGTGTCACTCACTTGTCTACCTCTCAAGCTGTCACCTGTCAAGCTGACAGGTTGTCAAGCCTTGTCACGCCTCACTGACTGACTTGACAGGTGACAACTATGCACCACATGTCAGAGTGTCACTCACTTGTCTACCTCTCAAGCTGTCACCTGTCAAGCTGACAGGTTGTCAAGCCTTGTCACGCCTCACTGACTGACTTGACAGGTGACAACTATGCACCACATGTCAGAGTGTCACTCACTTGTCTACCTCTCAAGCTGTCACCTGTCAAGCTGACAGGTTGTCAAGCCTTGTCACGCCTCACTGACTGACTTGACAGGTGACAACTATGCACCACATGTCAGAGTGTCACTCACTTGTCTACCTCTCAAGCTGTCACCTGTCAAGCTGACAGGTTGTCAAGCCTTGTCACGCCTCACTGACTGACTTGACAGGTGACAACTATGCACCACATGTCAGAGTGTCACTCACTTGTCTACCTCTCAAGCTGTCACCTGTCAAGCTGACAGGTTGTCAAGCCTTGTCACGCCTCACTGACTGACTTGACAGGTGACAACTATGCACCACATGTCAGAGTGTCACTCACTTGTCTACCTCTCAAGCTGTCACCTGTCAAGCTGACAGGTTGTCAAGCCTTGTCACGCCTCACTGACTGACTTGACAGGTGACAACTATGCACCACATGTCAGAGTGTCACTCACTTGTCTACCTCTCAAGCTGTCACCTGTCAAGCTGACAGGTTGTCAAGCCTTGTCACGCCTCACTGACTGACTTGACAGGTGACAACTATGCACCACATGTCAGAGTGTCACTCACTTGTCTACCTCTCAAGCTGTCACCTGTCAAGCTGACAGGTTGTCAAGCCTTGTCACGCCTCACTGACTGACTTGACAGGTGACAACTATGCACCACATGTCAGAGTGTCACTCACTTGTCTACCTCTCAAGCTGTCACCTGTCAAGCTGACAGGTTGTCAAGCCTTGTCACGCCTCACTGACTGACTTGACAGGTGACAACTATGCACCACATGTCAGAGTGTCACTCACTTGTCTACCTCTCAAGCTGTCACCTGTCAAGCTGACAGGTTGTCAAGCCTTGTCACGCCTCACTGACTGACTTGACAGGTGACAACTATGCACCACATGTCAGAGTGTCACTCACTTGTCTACCTCTCAAGCTGTCACCTGTCAAGCTGACAGGTTGTCAAGCCTTGTCACGCCTCACTGACTGACTTGACAGGTGACAACTATGCACCACATGTCAGAGTGTCACTCACTTGTCTACCTCTCAAGCTGTCACCTGTCAAGCTGACAGGTTGTCAAGCCTTGTCACGCCTCACTGACTGACTTGACAGGTGACAACTATGCACCACATGTCAGAGTGTCACTCACTTGTCTACCTCTCAAGCTGTCACCTGTCAAGCTGACAGGTTGTCAAGCCTTGTCACGCCTCACTGACTGACTTGACAGGTGACAACTATGCACCACATGTCAGAGTGTCACTCACTTGTCTACCTCTCAAGCTGTCACCTGTCAAGCTGACAGGTTGTCAAGCCTTGTCACGCCTCACTGACTGACTTGACAGGTGACAAAATGCACCACATGTCAGAGTGTCACTCACTTGTCTACCTCTCAAGCTGTCACCTGTCAAGCTGACAGGTTGTCAAGCCTTGTCACGCCTCACTGACTGACTTGACAGGTGACAACTATGCACCACATGTCAGAGTGTCACTCACTTGTCTACCTCTCAAGCTGTCACCTGTCAAGCTGACAGGTTGTCAAGCCTTGTCACGCCTCACTGACTGACTTGACAGGTGACAACTATGCACCACATGTCAGAGTGTCACTCACTTGTCTACCTCTCAAGCTGTCACCTGTCAAGCTGACAGGTTGTCAAGCCTTGTCACGCCTCACTGACTGACTTGACAGGTGACAACTATGCACCACATGTCAGAGTGTCACTCACTTGTCTACCTCTCAAGCTGTCACCTGTCAAGCTGACAGGTTGTCAAGCCTTGTCACGCCTCACTGACTGACTTGACAGGTGACAACTATGCACCACATGTCAGAGTGTCACTCACTTGTCTACCTCTCAAGCTGTCACCTGTCAAGCTGACAGGTTGTCAAGCCTTGTCACGCCTCACTGACTGACTTGACAGGTGACAACTATGCACCACATGTCAGAGTGTCACTCACTTGTCTACCTCTCAAGCTGTCACCTGTCAAGCTGACAGGTTGTCAAGCCTTGTCACGCCTCACTGACTGACTTGACAGGTGACAACTATGCACCACATGTCAGAGTGTCACTCACTTGTCTACCTCTCAAGCTGTCACCTGTCAAGCTGACAGGTTGTCAAGCCTTGTCACGCCTCACTGACTGACTTGACAGGTGACAACTATGCACCACATGTCAGAGTGTCACTCACTTGTCTACCTCTCAAGCTGTCACCTGTCAAGCTGACAGGTTGTCAAGCCTTGTCACGCCTCACTGACTGACTTGACAGGTGACAACTATGCACCACATGTCAGAGTGTCACTCACTTGTCTACCTCTCAAGCTGTCACCTGTCAAGCTGACAGGTTGTCAAGCCTTGTCACGCCTCACTGACTGACTTGACAGGTGACAACTATGCACCACATGTCAGAGTGTCACTCACTTGTCTACCTCTCAAGCTGTCACCTGTCAAGCTGACAGGTTGTCAAGCCTTGTCACGCCTCACTGACTGACTTGACAGGTGACAACTATGCACCACATGTCAGAGTGTCACTCACTTGTCTACCTCTCAAGCTGTCACCTGTCAAGCTGACAGGTTGTCAAGCCTTGTCACGCCTCACTGACTGACTTGACAGGTGACAACTATGCACCACATGTCAGAGTGTCACTCACTTGTCTACCTCTCAAGCTGTCACCTGTCAAGCTGACAGGTTGTCAAGCCTTGTCACGCCTCACTGACTGACTTGACAGGTGACAACTATGCACCACATGTCAGAGTGTCACTCACTTGTCTACCTCTCAAGCTGTCACCTGTCAAGCTGACAGGTTGTCAAGCCTTGTCACGCCTCACTGACTGACTTGACAGGTGACAACTATGCACCACATGTCAGAGTGTCACTCACTTGTCTACCTCTCAAGCTGTCACCTGTCAAGCTGACAGGTTGTCAAGCCTTGTCACGCCTCACTGACTGACTTGACAGGTGACAACTATGCACCACATGTCAGAGTGTCACTCACTTGTCTACCTCTCAAGCTGTCACCTGTCAAGCTGACAGGTTGTCAAGCCTTGTCACGCCTCACTGACTGACTTGACAGGTGACAACTATGCACCACATGTCAGAGTGTCACTCACTTGTCTACCTCTCAAGCTGTCACCTGTCAAGCTGACAGGTTGTCAAGCCTTGTCACGCCTCACTGACTGACTTGACAGGTGACAACTATGCACCACATGTCAGAGTGTCACTCACTTGTCTACCTCTCAAGCTGTCACCTGTCAAGCTGACAGGTTGTCAAGCCTTGTCACGCCTCACTGACTGACTTGACAGGTGACAACTATGCACCACATGTCAGAGTGTCACTCACTTGTCTACCTCTCAAGCTGTCACCTGTCAAGCTGACAGGTTGTCAAGCCTTGTCACGCCTCACTGACTGACTTGACAGGTGACAACTATGCACCACATGTCAGAGTGTCACTCACTTGTCTACCTCTCAAGCTGTCACCTGTCAAGCTGACAGGTTGTCAAGCCTTGTCACGCCTCACTGACTGACTTGACAGGTGACAACTATGCACCACATGTCAGAGTGTCACTCACTTGTCTACCTCTCAAGCTGTCACCTGTCAAGCTGACAGGTTGTCAAGCCTTGTCACGCCTCACTGACTGACTTGACAGGTGACAACTATGCACCACATGTCAGAGTGTCACTCACTTGTCTACCTCTCAAGCTGTCACCTGTCAAGCTGACAGGTTGTCAAGCCTTGTCACGCCTCACTGACTGACTTGACAGGTGACAACTATGCACCACATGTCAGAGTGTCACTCACTTGTCTACCTCTCAAGCTGTCACCTGTCAAGCTGACAGGTTGTCAAGCCTTGTCACGCCTCACTGACTGACTTGACAGGTGACAACAATGCACCACATGTCAGAGTGTCACTCACTTGTCTACCTCTCAAGCTGTCACCTGTCAAGCTGACAGGTTGTCAAGCCTTGTCACGCCTCACTGACTGACTTGACAGGTGACAACAATGCACCACATGTCAGAGTGTCACTCACTTGTCTACCTCTCAAGCTGTCACCTGTCAAGCTGACAGGTTGTCAAGCCTTGTCACGCCTCACTGACTGACTTGACAGGTGACAACTATGCACCACATGTCAGAGTGTCACTCACTTGTCTACCTCTCAAGCTGTCACCTGTCAAGCTGACAGGTTGTCAAGCCTTGTCACGTCACTGACTGACTTGACTGACTATGACATGTCAGAGTGTCACTCACTTGTCTACCTCTCAAGCTGTCAC